>PVJH01007139.1:0-95231 GCA_004026705.1 Nesogale talazaci | reverse complement strand
CAACAATGAGATACCACCTAACACCCTCAAGGCTAGCCCAATTCAAAAAGTCAGAAAGTAACAAATGCTGGAGAGGCTGTGGGGAGATAGGGTCGCTTATCCACTGCTGGTGGACCTGCAGGTATGTACAGCCACTATGGAGATCAATTTGGAGATACCTAAAACAGATGGAAATTGAACTACCATACGACCCAGCAATCCCCCTGCTGGGCATATACCCAGAGGAGACAAGCAACAATCCACGACCAGAGATCTGTGCTCCAATGTTCATCGCAGCACAGTTCACAATTGCAAGGAGCTGGAAGCAGTCCATAGTCCCATCAACTGATGAATGGATTAAAAAGCTGTGATACATACAAACAATGGAGTACTATGCATCGCTGAAAAGCAGTGATGAACATATGAAGCATGTCACTGCATGGGAAGAACTGGAGGAAATTATGCTAAGTGAAGTTAGCCAAGCGCAAAAGGACATGTACAATATGAATCCGCTGAGGTAAGCATATTAATAATTTTAAAATTGGAAAGTGGCATTGGGAAAAACTACTCTATAGAGAAAACCCTGGGAGAAGGTCCAGGTAATATGGCAGGGGCCAGATCAAATCTAAGGCTACATATGGTAGCCATCAAGGGGGGAGGGGAGGGGAAGCAGATGGCGATGTGTAGAAAGGGAAGGGGGCATTAAACCATCAAAGGGGAGCGTATTGTTTATTTCTCCACAGGGACTAAACTTAAACCCGGAGACCCAGCATGTGAATGCAGCATGACAGCATGGAGTGGAGAACCAGTGGAAGGGTCTGAGAACACAACCCCAACCCCAACTATAGGGGCAGCCACCTCTCTACCAGAGGAATTTGCCTTGGAGGCCAGCACTGAAGCTGAAGCTTGGGGAGTGAGATAAGCTTGACCAGAGCACATGAGAACAAATGAAAGGGGAGGAAGAGAGAATGACGTGCATCCTGGCCCACCGAGCCTTCAGGGCAATAATCCCACTCAGAACAGCTACTGCACAAAGAGGACTGTGTGGCCAGCCCCATTAAGAAATACGGCTACCCTCACAGACCCAAGGCCTATTGGGGCCAGGAAGAAGAAACGAGGTCAAGATTATACCCTGTTGGACACAACCACACCAATGCAAAGCACTAAGAGTGTGCAGCAGACCGTAGAGTCACAGATGGAGTGACAAGGATATACTTTGGGGCCAGGGTATTGGCATCCCATCCAACTCAACTAGGGATCACTCTAGGAGGTCAACAACAGACCTTGAACTTTATACAGTTTCTTATATTGCTATTATTTTTTATTATTATTTTTATTATTATTCTGTTACATATTGTATAGTACATTGAGGGGGTTTCTTGCTGTTGTTATCATTGTTTTATTTGCTTAAGTTGCTCCATTTTAGGAGACCTTTCTTGTACATATTGCTACCTCTACAGGTCTATCTAGACAAGATAGACTGGACAAAGAGGTTGGAGGTGAAAATGACAAATCTAATGGCTCCAGGGTAGGGGACATTGAAGAAGGGGAAGAGGGGGAAAGGTGGTGATGTCGACCAGCCCAGGAAAAAGGGAATAACAATTGATATAAATGCAGGGACAAGGTGGGTGAGAGAAGGCCAATAGGGATTGATTAAGACTAATGTAACAAGGAAAAAATACTGAAACCCAAAGGGAGAGTGAGCATGATAGTGGGACAAGAGGGAAGCAAATGGAAATAGAGGAAGGAACTGGGGGATAATGAACATTTATAAAGGTTCAAATACAGGTATGTACATAGGGGCATATATTTATAAGTGAGGATGAGGAAAGAGATTAATGTATATACTTATAGGGTTAGTAGTAGGACAACAGATGGGCATTGGACCTCCACTCAAGTATCGCCTCGGTTCAAGAACACTTTGTTCTATTAAATTGGCATTCCAAGATGCTCACCTTGCCGACATGATCACTGAAGACAAATGTGTGCATAAGCAAAGGTGGTGAAGAAGCTGATAGTGCCCGCTATCAAAAGATGGAGTGTCTGGGGACTTAAAGGTTTGAAAGTAAACAAGCAGCCATCTAGCTCAGAAGCAACAAAGCCCACATGGAAGAAGCACACTAGCATGTGGAATCATGAGGTGTCAAAGGGATGAGATACCAGGCTTCAAGAACTCAAAAGCACAACTTTGTGTGCTCACTTTCCTGATATGATCCCTGAGGACAAATGTGTGCATATGCAAATGTGGTGAAGAAAGCTGATGGTGCCCAGCTACCAAAAGATATAGTGTCTGGGGACTTAAAGGCTTGAGTAAACAAGCGGCCATTCAGCTCAGAAGCAATAAAGCCCACACGGAAGAAGCACACCAGCCTGTGTGATCATGAGGTGGTGAAGGGATCCGGTGTCAGGCATCAATGAGCTAAAATTATATTATTATTATTATTATTATTAAAGAGGGGGAGTACAGATTGGGGACCCAAAGCCCATCAATAGGTGAGGTGACATCCTTTTGCAGAGGGGTTACAAGGAGGAGATGAGTCAGTTAAGATACAGCGTAGGAGCTATGAAATATGCAACCTTCCTCTAGTTCCCATGCTGCCTCCCACCCACTATCATGACCCCAATTCTACCACATAAATCCAGCTAGACCAGGAGATGTACAGTGAAGTTGGAAACATGGGAAACTTAGGATAGATGATCCATCAAGAATAGTGATGGGAGTGGTAATACCAGGAGGGTAGAGGGATGGAGGAATGGAGAGGGAGAGCCAACTTCCGGGATCTACACGTAGCCTCCTCTCTGGGGCACGGACAACAGGGAAGTGAGTGTTGGGACACATTGGACAGTGTACAGGATGAAAAAATAATATGCAGATTACTAAGGGTTCAAGGGGAAGGGGGGGAGGAAGGGTAATATAGGGAGCTGATAATGGGGGCCTGGAGGGAGGGAGAATGTTTTGAGAGTGATGATGGCAATGGGTGTGTAAAAGTGGTCTGAATACAACTGATGTTGTTAGGGACTGTGATGGGAGTTGTAAGGGCCCCCCAATAAAATGATTAATTTTTTTAAAAGGGGGGGAGGGGAAAGGGGAGTTGTTTTTTTTAAAGAGGAGCTTGTATCAAGGGCTCAAGTGGGAAATGTATGTGGAAATATGTGTGCAAATGTGTTTGATACAAATGATGTACTGAATGTTGTAGTAGCTGTAAGAGCCCCCAATAAAATTTTAAAAATATTAAAAATAATAATATTCACTAATGTCTGTCACAGGTTTTCCAGATTAATATGTATCTTAATACAGGGCATAGAAGATTGACGTTGTAAGTCAATGAGTGTCTGCCTACCTACCGTTCTTGGTATTAAAGCACCATGAAGCACCTTGAAACACCATGCATTTTCCATCTCAAATTCTCAGGGTACAAGTGTGATTAGTAGAGTTCAGTACAACTAGTAGAGTTTCTGCATCAAATCTCTTTGGTGCAGACTTTCGAGTGTTTCATGCACCCTGAAGATGTAGGTTTCAGTGCCGCGATGTTCGATGGCACTTGGTCTGGGGCTCTAGCTTATGCCTCCAAACTCAGATTAGTGCGGTCTATTCAATACATATTACGAGGGATACTCCCTTCTTAGGGTGCTTAAAAGTATTTTTAGTCATTTTCTCACCATTTGGAGGTCGGCCCTCCCCTTTTTCTGCCATGAGTCAAGCACTTGTGTGCTCCCAGATGTGTCTGCTCCCTTCAGCCTCTCCTAACTTGACTCTCCTATCAGTATCCCTCAACCTTCTGATAGAAATGTCTACCTGTCCAGCATGATGTTGTCATAACTTTTCGTGAAAGCCACTAAGGAGTCAACACTCTCCCACACACACCTCCATTGATAATTTGATCCCAACTGACGTGAGGTGATGAGCCCTGCACCAAATTGACCTTCAAGATGCCTACCCCGAGAGGATGGTGCATTAGAATTTGCACTCCTTAAAGGAGGCAATTACTACCAGTTAATATGAGGAATGTAGGTCCTTTATCATTATTTATAAGACTTTTGATATGTCAAGAGAAGGCAAAATTTTTTAAATATAAAATCTCTTCATATGATATTGTGAATTAATTCATATTAAACAAATGTTATCCAAGCCAAACAGATCTGCTTTCTGACCAGATATATGTCTTAGACCTCTTGTGATTCTCATCACTAATATTAGAGCATTTCTTAATATTGCAATTTATGGATCACTCACTGATTTGATTTCATTATTACGTTAAGTGTTGACGCAAGGGGTAGGTAGAATATGGACTCTGAGTGCCTATTTTACTTTACTAATCAGGCTGATAGAGCGCGGGCATATACCGATATGCTCTTACATCTTGTTAGGTGCCATTCATTCTGGAGGCTTGGTGACTGTGTGGAGAAAAAATGGTGACTATGTACTACATCCCCTAAATACTAATCCTGTTTAACATTATTGACCAATGACTGGAGTAAGTAACAACTGCATTCTGACTTTACACACCCACCCAGCAGAGCTGTGAAAAAAAGTCTGGCAGTCTGCTTCTGTTTAGCTTAAGGTCAAGGAACTCTGAGGAGTTCTCTAGCACAGGAGACAGCCATGAGTCAGAGAAACAACAGCAGTGGTTTCGTTTGTTTATTTGGGGTTTGTCACTAGCTTTGTTGAGATATGAATCTGCCAGAATATTAAAATTTTTTTCAAAATCTTTCTATTTTGAACATGCTAGGATTTCCAGCTCCTTATAAAACTACCTTAAAAATAAAGATATATATTATTCCATTTATTCAATTATGGAATAATATTTTATAACACAATGGGTTTCTGGTTATTGGGACTCACAGCTCCTTTTCATTGCTATTGTTACATTGGCTAATGTAAAACACTGGTAAAAATCAGTTGTTTTCCTTCATCTATATTCTTCAAACTTAATTACAAGGTATTGGTTTTCCTTCTGTCTAGGTTTAATCCTGCTTTTGGTCAACTAATTCATAAAGTACCTTGAACTTACTTAGAATACAATTGGTTCAATAGTGAGCTATATTAGACTTCAAAAATATATGTGCACTTTATTTTTTCAAATATGAGATCCCTTTACATAAAGTTTGCAGTATGAGGAGGTACTGTACTAGGCAAGCATCCAGCAACTCATTCTGAATTAGTGAGATCACCTGGGAAGGTTCTCTCTGGTCATAGTGAATTTTTTATGAAAAATTTCACCCAAATTTCATTTTTTGCTATGATTGATTTAAGAGAACAGCCTGCTGGTGTGAAATTTTGTTTCCTGCTCAGGAAAAATGCCACGAAAACTACTGTGATGTTGAATACAGTTTAAAATGACAGTGCTATGGGAAAAACTCAAGTGTAAGAGTAATTTTCTCATTTAAAAAAGAGTGAAATGTTGATTGTTGACAAATCTCATTCTGGACATCCATCAACTTCCCAACTGGATGAAAAATGTCAACAAAATCCGTGTACTTGTACTGGAAGACCAATGATCGACCATTAAAGAGATAGGAAATTTATTTGGACAATCTTGGAGCTTGGTTCAGCAAATTTTATTAGAAGATTTAGGAATGAGAAGGGTCACTTTAAAATCTGTGCCTCAGGTTCAGACTGACCAGGAAAAATAGTGCTGGACTGGAAAGAGGCTGTGCTTTGAAAAAGCTGTTCTGAAGTGACCCAGACTTTGTTTTCCAAGGCTATTACTGGTGAGGAGACATGGTTTATTTTATATATATAATTATCTTATTATATATGACTATCTTATTATACATGATTATTTTATTATATATGACTATTTTATTATATAATTATTTTATTATATTTAATTATTTTATCAGGGGCTCTTCCAGCTCTTATAACAATTCATACATAAATTGTATTAAGTTATTCTTGTGATCCTGAAAGCAAACATCAATCAAGTCAGTGGAAGAGGCCAATCGTCACCTTGGCCCAAAAAAGCTCAGAAATCAAAGATCAAGATGATGCTCATCTGTTTTGGGGATTTTTTGTTTGTTTTTGTTTTTGTTTTTGTTTTTTTCTGTTTTTGTTTTTGTGCAACAAAAAAGACCTATTTGTAGCAGAAGAAGGACCAGTTTTGTCACCTTGGCAATGCATCTAGCCATTTCTGTGCAATAATTTTTTCGCAAAAAACAGCAATGCCTCTCTTTACTTATGTACCTTACTCCCCTTACCTTGCTCCATGTGACTTCGTTTTGTTTCCACGAATGAAGAAGGACATAGACTAACAGTAATTTGATAACTTAGAAAAGTTGAAGAAAAAAATGAGGGAGGTTCTTTCAGCCATCCAAAAAAATGTTTCCAAAAATGGAATCGCAAATGTGACAAATGTAATGGAGAGTAAGTATTTTGAATGTGATGAGGTTGTTTTGTTAAAAAGAATTTAATACATAGGTTGGAAAAAATCCATTTTGAGGGGTACACCTTCATATTTCTTCCAAAAACTTTTAATGTAAGTAATAAATTATAGTTTTACTGTTAGGTGCCATTGAGTTGTTTTCAAGTCAAAGAATGAAATACTGTCTAGTGGTTCATCATCCTCACAATCTTGCTGTGCTTGAGTTCATAATAACAACCACTGTGTCGATCCATATCACTGCCGTCCTCTTTTTAATCTGACCAATCATTTTACCAGGTGAAGTTCTTCTTCAGAGATTGGTCTCCCTTAGTAACACATCCAAAGGTTCTAGACACATCTTTGCTTCAAAAGATAATTGTGGCTGTACTTCTTTCAAAAGAAGTTGTTTGGTATTCTCTGGCATATTCAAAATCTTTATCAACAGCAAAAATTAAATTTATTGGGGCTGAGCCCCAGTGGTTGAGTGCAGGACTGCGGCCTGCGGGCTTGGCAGTTCAAATCCAGCGGCGGCTCTCAGGAGTAGCAGTGTGTAGCTCCCATGACCACCAGAGGCAGTGATGCCCCCCTCAAAAAATTTTATCAATTTTTCTTTTGTCTTCCTTACCTACTGAGAACATTTAGTGTATAAAGGAATCTATTGAAAACACAGTGGCTTGGGTCTGATACACCATAAACCTAAAAGTGGCATCTGAGATTTTTAACATTTTAGAGCAACTTTTTGTTATTCGTTTTCCAAAGCAATAGGTTACTTGATTTACTGACAGATATTTCCATGGATGCAAATTATGCATGGAAGCAAAAAAAATGAAAACCTTGACAACACCAGTTCTTTATAGTTTTATCATGATTCTGTTTATCAGTCAGTTGTGAGGTGTGGTTCTTCTTAGTGTTGGGTTGTAATCCATGCTGAATATTCTTTTATCTTCATCAGTAAGTGCTCCAAATTTTCTTCATTATCAGCAATAAAGTCATGTCATCATCATTTCAAAGGTCCTTAGTGAGATTTTTTGTAATCATGATGTTGTTACTCATATAGTCGAGTTTCTCTACATGTCTTTTCAACGTGCACATAGGACAAGTCTAGTGAAAGCACACAGCCCAAACACATATCATTCTTGACTTTAAATCATTCCAAACTTCCTGCTGTTTGAATGATTGCCTCCTGTTATGATCCATGCAGTCATATGCCTTCATGTAGGCAATGAGACACAGGTAAACAACTTTCTGTTATTCTCAACTTTCAGGCAAGATTCACATGAAATCTCTCAGAGTACATCTTCTCTGAATTCATTTTTAATTCTGTTACTTCCCTCTCAATGTATTTCTGCAACCATTTAAAATTGCTTTCAGAAAAAAAATTATCTGTATGGGTTAAAAAGGATATATTTTGTGGCAGTCATGTGCTTATGTTAATTTTATGATTGAAATGTAGGGGTGGAGTCTAGCCTGTTAATCTGGAGACAGCCATTGAGTAGCCAATGAGGCCTCTAGGTGGGCATGGCTTTCTCCTGAGATTTCTGGGAAATCTCACGATATTTCCCTCGTGAAGATGCGAAGCTATCTCCCCACTTATTGGGAGATAGTCTCAGAGATAATGAATCAAGGAAAAGATAAGATGCAGCCTCTGAGAAGCTGAAGGAGCCATTGGAGAGACCACATGGCTTTGCCCTGATGGAGCCAGACCTCTGAAGCTGGGGTGGCCACATGGAGACCTCTGCCAGTGATGAGTTGCTTCTGTTGTTGATGAACCCTGAGCTCTGGAAGTGAGGAGCCATGGGGAGACCCCTGCCAGCGCTGGGACTCTGCACCCACTGACCTGTGACTTTGCAAGTTGGAAGGAGACTTTATAGACTGATATCAAGCATATGCGTTAATATCGGACTTATGACTTTGTACTGGACTGGATTGGGATGCTTTCTTAATGTCCTATTTCTATTATATATATATATATATATATATATATATATATATATATATATAAACCTTTTCCTTATATCGATATGCGTGTCCTTGAATTTGTTCCTCTAGTCTACCCGGACTAACACATATTTTATATTTATTTTTTATTTTTTATTTTTTTTTATTTTTTTTAGGGCATCACTGCCCGGGTGGTGGGAGTAGGAGGCCCAGCCTTTGCCCCTGCGGAGCTGGAATTGAACCTCCATCCCAGTGGGCCGCAGTCCCGCGCACAACCACTACGCCACCGGGGCTCAGCCCATATTTTATATTTTTCTTACATTTTTTGGTCACTTGTGTTAGGTTATCTAGAGAAATAAAACCAATGAAATTCATATATGTGTATGAACTTTATATCTAAATGTAATTTTATATTATGAAGACATGCCAGGACAGTCCAACTTAAGTTCAGTAGTCTAATGCTTGTCTTAGTTACCATCAGATCTAGTGAGCTGCAGGCAGGTGATCCAGAAAGTTGAAGCGGGATGCAAGAAGATTACAGGCTGGTTGGTGTAGAGTCAAGGGGATCCAAATTCAGTGGAAATATGGCAGTGCAGAGGCAGCAGTCAAGGTCATCCGTGGAACATTTCACAACATGGGTGTACCCGAGGACATTAGGTTGAGTTATATAAATCAAACAGGAAAGGAGGGCACCATTATAAAAAAAGTCAAGAATAGAGAAAGAAACACTCTTTATTGGTAGCTAGGAGAGGGAGAGAAATGGAAGGAAATTTGCATACCATGTAGTACTCAAATATTAATTATGGTGAAGGAAAAGGCAAAGTGTGGGAAATTAGTACCGTGGGACCAAGACAAATAAAGATACTGAGAGGTGGGAAGAACAAGGGGAAGCTATCGTAAATACAACCACGTGTCTGTCAGTTTGTTTTACTGCTGTGGAATCTGTGTCACTGTGATGCTGGAAGTTAGTCTAAATTCTACCATTTCTAATGTCAGTAGAATCACCCAATGTGAATTGATCTCAGCAGAGTTTTCAGACTAGGAGCCAACTACAAAGAAGACCTAGGCTTTCCACTAAGAGGAAGCAGCCACTGAGGCTTTATGCATTGATTCTAAACATTGTTGGATATTGAAGGTCTAATGAATGGAAAAAACATTGTCAGAGGTAATATGGGAGGATGGGTCCTTCAGGTTGGAAAGCTCTGAAAACGTAACTTATGAGAAACTGCTTTCCCAAAGTAGAGGTGAGCACAGTTATGGATAGAGTACAACTTGTGTGTGTGGCGTCTTCAGGATTTTCAATTTTTGGTAATGCACAACTTGAAACTGGAAGAAATAGATGCAAAATATACTAATGATTAGAACTTGGAATGTGTAAAGTATGAATGTTGGAAAACTGGCAGCCATCAAATTAAAATGGAATGCACAAAGATTGATATTCTAGGTATTAGTGAGCTGTAATGAACTGGTATTGGCCATTTTGAATCAGAAAAATCATTTAATTTAATAAGCTAGGAATGACATAATCAAGAAGAATGGCATTAATTCATTGTCAAAAAGGACATCTCAAGTTCTATCTTGAAGTACAGTGCTCTCTGTAATAGGATTATATCTATGTGTCTTCAAGTAAATCCAATCAATACAAGTATTATTCAAGTTTAAGCACTAATCACTAAAGCTAATGTTGTAGAATTCTATCAAATTCTATAGTTGGAAATTGGTCAACCACACAATCAAGAATCATTGATAGGAATGCGAAATTTGGAAACGAGGCAGTAACAATAGTTGGAAAATATGATCTTGGTAATAGAAATTAGGCAGGAGATTACATGATAGAACTTTGCAATACTAATGACTTATTCATAGCAAATATCTTTTTTCAATAACGCACATGGACTCTTCTAGATGGAAAACACAGAAATCAAATTGACTATATCTTTGGGAAGAGACGGTGGAGAGTTCAATAATTGCATCTAAAACCAAGCCAGAGAAGGACTTACAAAACGACCATCAATTGCAAATAGACCATTCAATATATGTTTCTCTTGAAGTTGAAGAAAATTAAAATAAGTCCATGAGATTTGTGGTAGCTACATAATCTGGTGTCAACTTGTGAAGGGGTGAAGTCTAGCTTGTCAATCAGATTGCAGCTTATTGGAGGCGCCACCAAGAAAAATAGCTCACTGGAGACCAGATACACTCATTCTCGGTGAGACATTTCTGTAAACAAGTGACATAGAACTATGCTGATGCAACCAGAGCCCTGGAGCTGAAGGAGCCATGTGGAGACCCACACCAGCACTGAGATGCTTCTACTATCACTGGATCCACAAGGCCTCCAACTCACTGGCCTGTGATCTTCCTGCATTCAGCATCATTGCATGTGTTTTGTGAGCCTTAAGGGGGAATTTATATAATGGTATTGGAAAATGAGCTAATATCAGACTTATGTACTTGTTCTGGACTAGGCTGGGATGTTTTCTCAGTATTCAATTACTGTTGTAATGTAAAGCTCTTTCTTATACACTATGAATGTCTATGAATTTGTTTCTTTAGCTAACCTGGGCTAACACAAGGCCCAAAGTACTGCCTTGAGTCAATAGAGACCTGAATTTTGAGAACACCTCCAGAATAGATTTGATGCATTGAATACTAATGAAAAAAGATCTGATGTACTATGGCAAAACATCAAGACCATCATTCATAAAGAAAGCCAAAGGTCATTCAAAATACAAAAAAAAAATTAACATGAATGTAAGAAGAAAGACTGAAATTTGTTCTTAATCATTGAGTAGCTGACACAAATGGAATAAATGAAGTCAAAGAGCTAAACAGATAATTTTAAAAGGCCGCTGGTGAAGACAAGTTCAAATATTTTAATGAAATGTGCAAAAACTTAGAGTTAGTGAAACAAAAAGATAGAATAAGTTCTTTCTTAACCTGAAAGAACTAAAGAAATATCCAAGTCTTGAGTTGCAATAGTGAAAGATTCTATAAGCGAAGCATTGAACTATGCAGGAAACATTTTAAAAATGGGAAAAAATACAGTGACTGCATCAAAAAGAACTAGTTCATATTCCTCCATTTCAAGATGTAACTTATGAATAAGAAGCAAAAGTGCTGAGGAAGAAGTTCAAGTTGCACTGAAAGTATTAGCCAAAAACAAGCCTCCAGGAATTGATGCAATACCCATTGAACTGTTTCAACAGGCTGAAGCATTGGAATCACTCATTTGTTTATTCCAAGAAATTTGGAAGATGGCTACATGGCCAACTCACTGGAAGAGATCCATATATATACCCCTTTCAAAGAAAGGTGACCTGACAGAATGTTTGAACTATAGAACAATATCACTGACAACACATACAAATAAAATTTTGGCGAAGATCATTCAACAATGGTTGTAGTAGTACATTGACATGGATCTGACAGAGGTGCAGGTCAGATTCAGAAGCAGTTGTAGACCAAGAGATATCTTTATTGATGTTATATGGATTTAACTCAAAGCAAAAAATACCAGGAAGATATTTACCTGTGTTTCATTGACTATGTCAAGATAGTTGACTATGTGGATCATAACAAATTATTGATAATCTTGAGAAGAAAGGCAATTACAGTACACTTCATTGTATTCATGAAGAATTTGTACATGAGTTGAGGCAGTTGTGAGAGCAGAACAAGGGACAACTGCATTGTTTAAAATCAGGAAAGGTGTATGTCAGGTTGTTTCCACTCACCATACTTGCTCAAACTATATTGTCACACACACAAATACAATAGAGTTAATATGAAGCATAGTCACAGATATTCCTCAGACATCATGATTGGATTACTTTGGAGGTTCAGGAAGGGCAAGTGCCAGAGATCATGTCAATTTTTTCTCTTTTCATATATAACTAACTTTTAAAATATATGCATCCTTGAAATTACTTTATTTATGATTGTAAAATATCCCAAATAAAATGGTCATATCCAAAATACTGAAATAAAATATGTTAAAATTTCTATTTTCACTTCAAATATTTTTCTTTTTTACTACATATGTTTCTCAAGGAAATTTTTTTAAAGTTTCAGTGTATGCGATTTTATAGATATTCCAAATTTGCCATGCAAATCTCTTTTTACTTATTTACTTTTTGGACACTTGGGTAGAGTTTATTTTATTATTGTAGGCAAATTTCAATGCATATTCTAACATTTTAGCAATGTAATTACTGGGTCAGGAAGGTCTTGAGAAACATTAGCATATGGTCCTCAAAAAATGTGAGCTAATTTAAATTTCCATCACTATTTTTGCTTGTAGAAATAGCCAGAATCATAGATGTTATCACAAAGTCATTTTAACTTTTAAAAATTATAGTCAAAATGGCATTTATTACCTTAATTTTACATTTCAATACTAAGAAAGGTCAACATTTTCCCTTATATTAATTGCCTAACTGTGTTTCTTCTTTTTGTGAATTTTCTTTTAACATTCTGAGTGAATTTTGAATGTTCACTGAAAACAATTTTTTGAGTTTATTATAAAAACAGAAATCTTACTATAAGATGAATGAATATTGAGAAATATATTGTTTCATGTTTCGTTTTTTTGTTTGGTTTGGTTTTTTTGGGCATCACTGCCCTCTGGTGGTGGGAGAAGGAGGCCCAGCCTTTGCTCCTGTAGAGCTGGAATTGAACCTCCATCCCAGTGGGCCGCAGTCCCGTGCACAACCACTATGCCACCGGGGCTCAGCCTTGTTTCATGTTTCTTAACTAGAACATAGTTAACCGGGCAAATTTTTAAAATCTCTTTCAATTAAAAGCCACCACAATCAGGTCAATTATACATTAAAGCATCTTTAAAAGTACAGAGTAGAACTGTTCGTGTAGATTTCTGAGACTGTAATTCATTATAAGAGTACAAAGAGGTGCCTGGGCTAGTGGTTTTGAACTAATAACCTTGCAGTTAGCAGTCTAAGTGTAACCACTATGCCACCACAACTCCTAGTAAGGGGTATTAAGTTTATGTTAATAGTAGTCAAATGATTCAATAAAGGATAGCAGGCTGATCCCCGGTGGCGTAGTGGTTGTGCACGGGACTGTGGCCCACTGGGTTAGAGGTTCAAATCCAGCAGCAAGGCTGAGCCTCTTACACCCACCACCAGAAGGCAGTGATGCCTCAAAAATTTTTTTTAAAAAGGATAGCAAGAATGTTTGCATGTAATACATTGTGTTAGTCTCAGTAGACTAGAGAAACAAATTTGTTGACACTCCTATGTGTATAAGAAAGAGGTTTATATACTTGAGCAATTGAATATTAAGGAAATGCCCCAGCCCAGTTCAGTCCAAGGTCATATTCCAAGTTTAATATTAGCCCATATGTCCAATACTAATAAGGTCCTCTTCAGATTCACAAAGCACATGTAATGACACCAAGACAATCAGAGGCCTGTGCGTGCAGAGTCTTGTGTATCCAGCAGTGGTAGAAGCATCTTAGGGCTTGCAGGGACCTCTATGTGGCTTCTCAAGCATCTCAGCACTGGCAGAAGTCTCTATGTGGCTTTTCTGGCTTCAGAGGTCTGTTTCCATTAGGGTAAAGCCATGTGGCTTCTCCTCTCAGATGTCTCACAGGGAGTCAGCCTTGTGCCTTGTCAGTAGAGCATCTCCAAGGGACTGAGTAGTGAGTGTCTCACCTCCAAGAGGGAATTACAGCCAGATTTCCCAGAATTCTCAGGAGAAAATCATGGCCACACAGAGGTCTCATTGGCTATCTCCAGATTGACAGGCTAGATTCCACCCCTACACTCTTAATTCTTAAACTGACACCAGATTAGGTGACTGCTAAGTACATTAAACCACTATAGCTCCTATTTAGGATAATATGGCTATTGTTTGCTTATTTGTTTTAACCTCCATAAGGTATATTCTTTTCTATTCACCCTTCTAGAATCACATTACCTTTTTAAAATTTATTTTAGTACCTTAAAAACAAAAATTCACAATATCAGAATAGCAAAATTCTAGAAATGATTCTTCTCTTTTTTTGCTGCAGTCTGTTGAAAACAACTCCAGGAGAGTCCAGAGAAGCATATATATTCATTGCTCTCTGTACAGAGAATTCTTTTTGAAAATAATTTCTTTTATTTCGTTGTTATTGTTGAGAACACACACAACAAAGCATCCATCAATTCAATAGCTAGCACATGTTCAATTTAATGACATTTTTTTACATTCTTTAAGTTGTGCACCCAATTTCATCTTCTTTTGTGCTTAAGTGAAGCAAGCAGTGAATGAAATACATTTAAAACCTGACAATGTGATCAGCCTAACAGCAAAAGTATCAGGGCTTACTGGAGTCACAGACCCCATCACTAGGACATTTGTGCCATTAAATGCACTTTTCCTGTGAACAATAGAGACATGAAAGGAGACACTGAATTTCTGCAGCCTAGTTTCCTGATGTTTGAAAGGAACCAAATCTCTGACTTGTTCTGCTAGAATGGGGTGACTCATGTATAGTAATCATCTAGTATTTTTTCCCATTTGTCCAGGTCTACAATTGAGAACTTGCTCACCTATTCTGGCAGAGTTTTATTGCTACATTGCTGAACTAAAATTTATAAAGACCATATATTGAAGTCTCTAACAAAGAGAGCTGTTCAAAATCCATATTCCAGTTGCATATACAGTTTCACATAAATCTTTCTGTCTTATTTATAAGACAAAATAAAATGCAATGGTAGAATTTAACCCACGTATACATAAACCCTCTTAGCAGAGTGTCCTTTTCTGGAGAGGAGGTAGATGGGAAATTTGTATGGTAGTCAACCTATTAAAATTCAGAATGAGTTGTCATTTTAATTATTATTTTTAATTGGGGCCACTTACACATCAAGACCTCTCAAGTAATATGTGCTCTATAGAACTGCTTTCCTTTGATAATTCATTTCTATGTCTGTATTTCCAGCCATGAAAGTACTAGTGGTCCTGAAGACTAGAAGAAGCCTAAAGTACATCCATTACTACTCTTTCTAAACGTTGTTTTGCTCTTTTAGTTTGCATTCTCATCACAATATAGCCCCCAATGTCTGTTTAGAGTATTGAAGTGATAATAGAATCTTTGCAGTGGGACTTTCTACTTAAATTGTTATCAAGATATATAGTGCCAATAGATTATCTATGTGTCTCAGGAAGTGAAGATAAACTTTTTATATTTACAGACTACAAGGAGTATGTGCATTTGACTTCTAATCAGCTAAATCTTCAGAACAAAAATGGAAGAAACTCAAAACGGGAGGACTCTAACTTGGGAGCATTAGACATAGTAAAATGTGAACATGAGAATCATGACACATCTGAATAAATGCCCTGCCTTGGGAACACTACAACTTAGAGGCCACACTAACGCCTGATGTAATTTGGTTGCCGTGCTTAATTACTTGGCATTGCATGACCTTCCTTTTTCTCCTGTTACTATTATTACTGACAAATGAATAAATTTTGCTTTGCAGAAATAAATTAGATATCTTGCCACTCAAAGTAATCATTGTGATGTCTTACTCTCCTGGCACAGAAGATGAATTGACAGATATTGGGCATTTATCTAGTCATTTGTTGCATGTGAGATGGAGCTTTTGGTCATGGCAGTGAGTTTTTTTACTGCTACCAGCACCTCTTCTTGAAAGTCATACTGTCCTGTACACTTTTATGTCCTCTTTTTGTTTTCTTCCTTTTGATTATGTTTCTAGGCTACAAATGTTGTTCAAATATGTGAACAGATTTATTGACTTAATTTCAATAAATATAATCCATAGAATACATTTATCCACAGAAAGTATTACATTACTGATATCTCAAGGTGGGATATTTCTTAAATTATCACATATTTTTAAAATGCATTTTTCCTCTACCCTTTTCCCTAAATCATTTGCTTTTCACCTATAAAAAATTTTACTTACTTGAGAGAAAAACGGGATCTCATTTCAGCACATTGAAAATTTCTGCTGTCTCTTCACTGACCCTGTGAATCAAGTTTATAAATGCTATATGAAGGTCTACATATTATGTGATTACACATTCCCTTCAGTAGCACTCAAGACAGAAGTCATGTGAGAAGAGTAAGCCTGATAAAAATGTTGTAGGTGTTTTGGAAAAATGCAACATTATTCCCCCAATGAGAAATAATCTAAAGAGTTGTTATTTCCTCCTTATATGTATTGTATGTATGTGTTTTGTTTTGTCTTGTTTTTAAATCAAGCCAAGGATTATTCTGTTTACACTTGAATGCACTGCCAATTAACAGGAGAATAATCAGAAACATATCTCAACAGATACATATAATTACTTAGGCAGTCTAAATAAGGGTTGAATGTCAGTTCAGTTCCATCTTTAGGTATAAATAAGCAGCTTTGAGAAGTCAGCTATTGTCATTTTCTTTCACACTGAGCCTATACTAGTTGTTTATGTCATTCTGTCAGAGCTCTGATATACAGAATAGAACATTATATCCCAGCTGTAAATCTTTACTGAAAAGTTAAAAGAAAGATGTCTTTTCTGAGAATTCAGAATTCTAAGCAGGCAGGCTTTCTAGATTTTAGGTGGTACTTCCTAAACCAGCTTTTGCTAGACAGAAATATGCACTCTGAAGTTAAGGTAGATTGAGGCTTGAAGCTTTACTTGGCCCCTTCCTGGATTTTGCTTGACAAGCTGACATTGCAGCAACATTTCCCCTCTCATCTGTGGAATGAGAATAATGAAACTACCAACTGAACAGAATGTGTAAAATGGAATGTCAATAATAGTGCAATGCAAGCAAATTTTTGCTAAACAACATTCAGGAGGAGGACTTGAAGTTCTTGCTGATGAAGATCAGAGACTGCAGCTTTCAATATGGATTACAATTTAATGTAAAAAAAAAACAAAAATATTCACAAATGGACCAAGAGGTAAACATGATAAACCAAGAAAAGACTGAAGTTGTCAATAATTTCGTCTTGTTTAGATACACAATCAATCAGTATTCAGGGAAGCGATAGTCAAGAGATGAAAGGATGCATTGCATTGGGCCAATGTTCCAAACAAGACCGCTTTAAAACGCTGAAAAGGAAAGATAACTTAATAAACACCTGACCAAAGTTATGTAATTTCAATTTCCTCATATACATGTGAAAGCTGAGTGATGAATAAGGAATATCAAAGCAGAATTGATACATTTTAATTATGATCTTAGTGAAGAATATTGAAAGAACTGTAGACTTCCAAAAAAGGAAGATTTTTCTAGGAAGAAGTACCGCAAGAATGCTCTTTAGAAGCAAAGATGAAGAGACTTTATCTCATGTACATATTATCAGGAGAGACCTATCCCTGACAAAAGAAATAACAGTTGGTAAATCAAAGGGGCAACAAAAAGAGGAAGATCCTTGATAAGATATATGGATGTAGTGGCTGCAGCAATGGGCTCACACATAACAATTGTCAGGAGAGCCAGAAACTGGGCAAAGTTCCCTTCCATTGGACATTGGGTTGATGTGAGTCAGAACCCCCTCCAAGGCACCTAATGACAAAAACAAACTTTATGGAGTTACAAGCTTTAATGAAGTTAATGTAAAAGATGAATTTAGCTCAGAGGCTTTTGCATGGTGCTCAATAAAAAGTCATTATTTTTCTTCTGTGAAGTTGCTGACAGCTTGTCCCATTTAAAATTAGCATCGATTCTTTTCCTTAGTTGTGAGCAATTAGCAAGGAACTCTGGGAACCAAAGTAACACTGAGAGATGCTTGTCTTTGCTGTTATGACAATATCTAATAGAAAAGATAAGCATAGGTTTACTTGTCAGTACCTATTAACCTATAATGCACAATTTCACATTTTTCGCCCCACATTAAACAACTGATAGATTGTAGCAAATCCAGAAACAGCTGAATGTTTTTTTTTTTTGGGGGGGGGGTGGTTCTGAAATGTTTTGGCAACCCTTCCTTCCTATTAGAATTAATTGAGCTTATGTGTAAACTAGTTGTTATTCATTTTCATACATTAATTTGGTCCTCACATTAGTCATCTGAGGTAAATGGCTTTAATTTCATTGATAAGGTAAAAGACTAACGTAAGACACCAAGTGACTAATTAAGAACAACAAAGGTTACTGAAATCTTTGGACTTATGTACCCCATTGATGCTATCAGAATAGGCACAAGTCTCCCCTAGGTTGAATTTGGGCATTGAGTTGCCCCCAGGTACTTCTCAAAGACTGTGATGGGGTTTTTGTCAACCTGATGGACCAGCATTCTCCTAGGACATAACCTCTTAAACTCATGTGTCAGCTCTGTGAGGAGATCTCAAGCACTTGAATGAAGACTAAGAAAAAGTTTCCCTTCCTTAATCTGATCAGAGTTTAGATACATCTGAGGGAGGCTCCATTTGGAGTGCGGCCTACTTGTAGTCTATAAATCCACAGTGGGAAGAAGCTAGTTCACTTCTACTGCTGGGCCTGGATCCTGCATCTGGTTCTTGAACCACTTGTTTATGGCCTGCTGATCCCAGGAACTCTGAGCAGATTGCTGACCTTGGACTCATTGAGCCAATCGTGGGTTCATTCAGCTCAGCATCCACCTGCCTCTGGTTTTCCTGCTCCATCATCCTGCTTTCTTGTCTTCAACTCCTGAGCTACCAGTGTGAGAAGCCTTCAGTTTACATCTGACCTACAGACTTGAACTTGACTGGGCTTACTTCCCCAGTGATAAGAGTCATTTCTTGATACAAATCTCTTTCATTTGAATACCAAGTGGAGGGGCAGCAAAAAAGAGGAAGGGCCTCAGCAAGAGGATTAACACAGTGCAGCAACGATGGGCTCAAGCAAGGGAAAACGAAGCAGGACTGGGTCGTTTTTCCATCTGGCCTGCATAACGCAAAATTAGGGGGGACAGCTGCACATCATATGTCCAGGACGCTCCCTCTGAGCTGGAGATCAGCATGCAGGAAGTTAGTTGGGAATTGCTCTTAGGATCCAAAGTCACCAGGGAAAGGAATGGGTGGAATTAAAAGTTAAACTACAGAGTAGTCCCATCTAGGAGTCCTCAGAGCACTTGGGGAGTTTCAAACTGGGATAGATCATGGATTGAGATTAGGGACTAAAGATATATATTCCTGCATCAGGCAAAAACTGGACAAAAGCTATATCCTGGAAATGTTTTTTTTCCTGCCAAAGGCAATTGTCAAAGAGGCTTGATAGCAATGAACTCAGGTAGCAGGGAAATAATGATGGGGGTGGGAGATTAAAATGAAAATTTATAAGGAATGATTAAAGAAAACTCTCAAAAGTTTTTGTGGGTGTATTTGAACAATACGAAGAAGAAACATAGTAGATATATGGGGGAGTAATGTTTTTAGATTTGCTCAGTGCCAGATCTTTGTTTATCTCCTGCTTTCTGACTCAGGTTTACCACAATAGGGAATCATGCTATTGAGATCTCTCAGGTTTCTCAGTGTCACTACAGGGGCACAAAATGCTTTAAAGTGACAGAAGTTGCTATTTGGGAGGCCAAGCCAAAGAGTACTCTACTCTTCCATGTTCATTGCAGCACAGTTCACAATAGCAAGATGCTGGAAACAGCCTAAATTACCATCAATAAAAGAGTAGATAAAAAAACACCAGCACATATCACAAAGGAATACCATGCATGCATGATGAAACCATGAAACACCTCAAAACCTGCAGGAATCTGGAAGACAGTATGCCGAGTGAAGTTAGGCAAGCACAAAAGGACAAATAAGCCAGGAGTTCACTGCAATAGGAACAAGCAGCAAAACAGTCACAAAGTCAAGCTTTTAAGGAATCCAGTGGTCTGGCTGCGGACCAGACAGTCTGGTAATGAGCTGAACGCACGTCAATGAGCCACACATCATCTGCTCCAGGTATGTACAGGGTAGGTCACTTGACTGGAGGACTCCTCAAGACATCTGGGATCAAATGGGCAGGGTAGGAGGTGGCTGTCTGCTGAGTGGTAACCCTCTAGAACTGGGGTGAGGTCCCCCAGAGAAGGAGGTGGCCCTGTTAGAGGGATAAGGCCTACTGTGGGGAAGGGTAGCATAGGAGAGTTTGAGGGCACATAGGTGCATGTCTGTTGAGGGGAGAGGTGGGAAGGTTTTCCCCCAGGTAAGGGAAGGAGAGACCAAGGATGTTCTCGGGAGCATTAGGTGAAGAAGGTATTTAGTGGAATATAGGGGTTGCGCAGAATCGACCTAAAGCATCTGGGGGTATACTGGGAACCTAAACCATGTGCCATAGAACACTGAGACACATGGATCCTGGATCTTTGGCTACCTCAGACACATTTGTAACCTAGGGACTTAAGCTGGGAAACACATGGTATCAAGGAAGAAGAAGACAACTGTACCAAGAGCAGTGTACTGTTGGTTGGTGGACAAACAAGGTCTACTACATGAATACCTTGTTTTCTGTATTAAGATTCTTATTATACCCGCAATTCTGTGACAGTCATTCTGCTATGACTATGCATGTTTATGTTGGGGTGTATCTCGGAGATGAACCAGCCACCATTGAGGGTCACCTGCTTGAAGCTGTGCTACTGGTTGTTCTGGTTTTGGGTAATGAAACCCAGGGACATTGTGCCTATATGGAAAGAAAATATAACAAGAGTTTGGGGAAAGAGGGGGTGGTTTAAAGGGGTGGGAGAGATAAGAAGGAGATAATGTCAAGAAGTCCAGGAAGGGAAAGTATGTTCAGAGACTGAGTATAGAAGCAATTGTACAATCTGTGTTTGACATGATTGAACTATAGACTGTGAAGATATATGTATTAACTCCCAAGTTATAGTAAATTTTTTCAAAGCATAGATACAGGAATTTGTTTTGGATTGGGAATAAATACTAGCTCCAATGTACGAACAATTAGTTCTTACACCATGGCCTTGCTTAATATTCACCTTAGTGAAATGAACGCTGAAGATAAGATTGCTACAGCAAAGTGTGGTGAAGAAAGTGGCGCCTAGCTATCAGTCATATTAGCGCCCGGTGTCTTAAAGGCTGGTATTCAAACAAGCTGCCATGTAAGTGAGGAGTCAACAAAGTCCATACAGAAGAAGCACACCAGCTTGTGTGATCCAAAAATGACAATTACATTATTTGAATATGGTGAAGAGAATAGTATCAGAGCTAATATTATGAGCACCCAATTTGTAGAAGGCTATGGAGAACAGTGAGAGCCCAAGACCCGTCTGCATATTATCTAGTCAGACTGAGCCTCTGGAAAATCCATTCTAATCAAAGATGAGAGACTGGAGCCACCTTACTGTCAGGCCGAGACCATTGGGGTTTTGATTATGCTGGATCAAACTTGACACTTGGCCATTTTACCTCCCTTTAGATGCACCAGGAATTTCTACTAGGTGCAAGTATCTATTTGTTGTTCCATGACTGATATTTCTTCCCTGGTTTTTTAATGTTTTTTTCATACTCATTATTTGTATTTTGTCTGTACAAGGTGGTACCCAGGAAAACCTGAATTTTTTTCAAAACTATCTATCGAATTTTTTTTTTTTTAGAAACAACCTTATCACCTACAAACTACTCTTCATTACACTTACTACACTTGTCAAATCTGTGATTCCTTTCTTGGAAACATTTTTCAAACTGATCTGTTTGGATGGTTGACAGTATCGCCTTCATTTTTCTTCACCTCTTCTACGTAGTAAAATCACTGTCCTTTCATGTCGCTCTTCATTTGAGGAAACAAAAGGCAGTCACATTCTACAATGTCAGGTGAGTATGATGTGTGGAGCAAGAGAGGCATGATAAGCACAGTTAGATGCCTGCGTGAGCAAGTGTATTGTTCTAGTGGCAAAACCAGTCTGCCATTTGCCACAAATCAGGCCTTCTGTGTCATATACTTTTATCAAATCTTTTCAGAACCTCTAAATAGAAAGCTTGATTAAACAGACTGACTAGGTGGAATAAACTCTAAATTCACTACAAGTCAAGATTTTTGTCCATTCAAGAAGTTGAAAAACTTTCCAGAATGAGGTTTATCATCAATCAATATTCACCTTTTGTGAAACAAGGCAACCACTCATATACTTGAGCTTTTCCCATAGCTCTTTCCTTGTAAGCTGTGTTCAGTATCACAACCATTTCTGTGGCATTTTTCCCAAGCAGGAAACAAAATTTCACAGCCACACACTTAAATGGGCCATCACAAAAAAAGAGATTCAAGTGAAACTGTTTTTATGAAAAAAAATCACTGTGACTACAGAGAACTTTCTCAGGCAATGACTCTGGGTGCACTAACTCAAAGGGAGTTGTTGGATGCTCACCTAACAGGAAAATCGCATACTGTGAAAGCTCCACTGGGCTTTGAAATTGTTGAAGGCTTGATTTCTGCCTTTGGATGTCAAAAGTTTAAGTAGAAGATATGTTGATTACAGCTGTTTCTGACTGGCCGAGTCAACCTGATTGTAGTTGATTCTGTAACCCCAGCCACTTGTTTTTCTTACTTGAGCAGGAAACTAGTGGTATGACAAAGAAAGAAATCACTTATGACAGCTTGTTGGTTCCTGTTTTTTATTACCCATAGTGACTGCCAATGGGGTAGTCAGCCTCAATAGCAAGAACAATATGATTTTAATGAATGGTTTTGCATTAGTGTTTTTGAAAGTTTGTGCTATTGAAAATTCTCATTGTTTGTGTAAAGGTTGTCCAGTCACTTAATAATTTGATCTGTCCTAGTCAACAATTCATGTATTGTAGTCTGAAGATGATCTATATTTTTATAATTTCCTTTTCTCAATGTTATTGTAAATTCTATACCATTGAATAAATTAATGACACTATCAATAGAATTACCTAATGCCCCTGAGGGATGCTTGATAAAGTTCTCTATGATAAAATGATAATGATGGCTCTAAAGTGAACCAGAGACATATAAAAACCATACATAATGGATTGGGGGGTTGCATTTAATTCTAACCCCAGTCTAAGAACAGTTGGTTCTTATGGCATTGCCCTGCTTAATGTTTGCCCTCCTGAAGAGCTCTTTGAATATATATGGGTGTGGAAAGATGGAGCTTCAACTCTCATTAAGAGTTACAGTCTCAGAAACTCACAGGGGCAGTTCTACCCTGTCCTCTACAGTCTCCAAGAGTCAACATCTACTTAATCGCAATGAGTATAGCAAAGTGTGGTAAAGAAAAACAGATGGTGCCCGGCTATCAAAAAGAATAGCACCTGAGATCCTAAAGGCTCGTCTTCAAACAAGCAGTCATCTAAGCAAGGCCTCAACTAAGTCCACATGGAAAAATCACACCAGCCTGTGTGATTCAAGACTTAAAAAAAAATAATAAAGACCAAATATGAAAGAGGGAATGGTATCAGAACTTACATTTTGAACAGCTGGCTGCAGAAGGCAATGGACGAGAGTGGAAACCCAAAATATATTTGCACAGTCCCCAAATGGATTAAGCCTCCAGTAAATCCCCTCTGGTTATATGGAGGAATGTAACTAGCCTCATTTGGGGAATTTATTAACAGAATTTTCTCCCACGTGGAAAGCAAGTCTGGAAGCACTGCATGACCTTATTCAGCATCACAGCAGCAAACAAGATCCTATTGGCAAGTTTTACACGCTTTTCAAAGAACTTTTTAAGGTTGATGACTTCAAGGGAGAAAAAAAATCTATTGATCTGGTCCCATAAGGATTGTAGCCTAGGAAACCATATTGAGCAGTTCAACTGTGTCATATAGAAGCCTTTTCAGTAAGAATGAACTTGATGACACACAGCAGTGACAATGTGCTGCTCAGAGAAGAAATGATCAAATATAAGGCATAGAGGAACTGTAAATAATTTGTCTTAAAGTCTCTGGGTATGTGCACTCTTAGGTAGCTGAAACCTGCACTTCCAAGTCTCGTGGACTATTTTGATCTTAGTCAGGTTGAAGCTACTGTGTATCCTGTGTTTCCGTGACCCCTGAAAAAAATTCCAGTCTCAAGATAAATAAGAATCTAGGCCAGTTCATCTGACAGCCTTCTGCTTTAACCTCTGAAACAAAGCCTATCAGAATGCTTTAAGCTTCCCTATAGTACAGCTGAGATCCTGTAATATAATTGGACTATAAGATCCTGCAATACAATTGGATGATAGTGTCCTGTAATATAATTGGGTGGTGTAATATAATGTGATTGAGCAAAATAGTCTTGTAAGACAATTGGATGGGCTGGCTCAGTGAGCTATACCTCATTTACATAACTCAGCCAGAAACACCTCAATTACATAGCCCACAATGTGGACCTATCGTTTTTCATGCTGCAAACCTGTGACTTTATAAAGATGTATTTGGAAATAAGGAAGTATGGGAAAGAAATTATCTGTTGGGCAAAGATGTTTATATAATAAAATGACCAGATTTTAAGTGGGACAACAGTGACCAGGGGGAGGGGGATACTTGATTAAAAATTTGGTCTATGTAGAGCAACAAAAACTTTCATAGAACGCAAAAATGGTATTGTAATATATTTATTTTAATTTCAAAATGCTGCAGAACGTTGTTAAATTGTTTTAAAAAATGAGATGTCTGGTCACTTTTAAAAAGTCTTGCAAAAGCTGTAATAAGTTAGATCTACATCATTGAGCCTGGTCTCCGAAGTCTGAGTGCGTGTCGGTTGACTCTATCCCTCTCACTTCCCTGTGTGCCAGACCTGGTCCCACATTCTTGGACTCACTGTTATTAGCTCCCTATATTCCCCCACCTTCCCCTGCATCCTACTTCTATAGATATAACTCTATCCTCAAGTTGTGTTATCTGTTTTTCTGCTTTTTCAGTAAATGAAACCCAGGGCTGCTGAGCCTATGTGAAAAGCTAATAGAACAACGGTGTCTGGGAGATGGAGAGGGGATATAGAAGGGGTTGGGAGACATTAAAGGGAGATGATGTTAACGTTTCCAGTAAGGAAAATATGCTTGAAGACATTATGGAATCAATTGTAAAATTCTGCTTGATGTGATTAAACTATGGAATGATATAACATATATATTAACTCCAAGTTACAACAAATAAAACTAAAAAAGCATAGGTCCAAAAATGAGTTTGAGGTTCACCCTAAATTCTAGCTCCAATTTAAGAACAATTAATTCTTACATCATGGCCCTACTTAATATTCACCCTCAGGAAGAGAACACAGAAAATATTGGTGCTATAGCAAAATGTGGCAAAGAATTAGATGGTGTTTGGCTAGTAGAGAAAGTAGGGTCTCAGATGTTAAAGAAATGTCTCCAAACAAGCAGCCATCTAAGTGAGATGTCAACTAAGTCCACGGGGAAGGAGCACACCGTCCTCAGTCACCCAAAGATTGGAATTTGTCTAATCTGATGTCAAAGGAGGGATTGGTATCAGAGTCTAAATTGTAAGAATACAGGGTGCAGAAGGCAATGGGTGACAGTGGGATCCCAAGATTCATATGTGGAACAACTTAGAAAATAAAACTCCAGAGAACTCTCCCTATCTAAAATTGAGGGATGGGAGGAAAGTAGTCACTAAACTGGGTGCTTCAGGGAGAGAAGTATAGAAGATCAAAAGTACAAATCTGACTTGAACAATCAAAATTTTGCTAGAAGATCCCCTCTATTATAGAGGCTGGACCTGATTTGGTTTCCAAAATTTTCTGAATTGGGGGTTTGTATTGTTTGGTTTGGTTTTTGTTTGTTCATAAGTGTGTCTCAGAGGTGTGGTGTCATTGGACACCATACCTCCTCTCTGGGGTATGGAAAATGGGGAAGTGGGTGAAGGTACACATCGGACAGTGTGTGATATGACCAAAAAATGATGATCTGTAAATTATTAAAGATTTCCTGGGGGAGGGGGAGTGGTGAAGGAGGGGAAATAAGGGAAGCTGATACTAGAGGCCTGAGTGGAGGAATGATGCTTTGAGAATGATGATGGCAACAAATGTGCAAATGTGAACTGCATACAGTTTATGTATATATTGATCCTGATAAGAGTTGGATGAGCCCACAATAATATGATTTTTAAATTTTTTAAAAAGAGAGAAAGTTAGGAATATCAGAAAGATGTTTACATGTGTTTCATTGACTAGATGAAGACATTTGACTGTGTGTATCATAACAAACTATATATAGCATTGCAAATCCAGATCACTGAATGGTGCTACCCACATGGAATCTGCACACAGACCAATAATTCAAACAGCAGAGAAGTGTTGCATGATTTAAAATCAAGAATTATGTGTTAGGGTTGTTTTTTTGTTCTCTGTGCATGTTGAGGAAATATTCCAAGAAATCAGACTATATCAATAACTTGGCTTCATACTTTGAGGACTCATCAATAATATTATATGAAAATGACAACCTTATTTGCAGAAAATGAGGATAATTTAAAGCACTTACAAATAAAGATCAGAGACTATTCCACATGGGCTACAATTTATCATTAAAAATCCTCAAAATTAACCAATAAACAAAATCATGATGTGACAGTTAAGTTTATTGTGCCAGTAAGACCTTCACATGTACATGTGCACAGAGTTAAATCAGGTCATAGATTGATTGGAAGGTGACCGAGATAAATATTTTCCTCAGCCAGCATATTGTTTCTTCTTCTTCCCTAGTGATCAGACCAGCATGCTGCTCCTGGAGCTAGTTCTTTGCCTCAACTGTGTGTTGCAACACCTGTGGGCCAAGCCAACTAGTAGATCCTTTCTCTAGAGCTTGAGTTTCCTTTGAGACCTGCTTTGCTGTGCTGCTGGTGTGCTGGTGTGTCCATTGCTGGAGCTTGAGGCTGATGAATCATGTCATAGAGTATCCATCACTTGTGTTTGAGATCCCACGGGAGATCTTCCCCCAGCTCCCAGACTGTTGCTGCCCCACCATGCTGTCTGCTGCCTTCAGGCATACTCTGCCTATCATGCTTGAGAGCAGACTCCAATTTCCACTTTCTTGACCTTGGACTGGCAACCCACATGAGTTAAATGACCTTCAGTATATTAACTGTTCGATGAAATTGAGTTGAACTGAGCCTTCTGTACTGCTGTGTTGACTAATTAGAAGTTAAATTCCCTGTTACTGTATATATATATATATATATATATATATGTGTGTGTGTGTGTGTGTGTATGTATGTATATAAGTGTCTAAGTATCCTGGTTTTGTTTCTCTAGAGAATAAAACACACATGATAAGCATAGAAAAGATTTAAGTTGCCATTTAACTTTGATCTACAATCAACATCCATGAAACTAGCAGTCAATAAATCAAATAACCTATTACCTTGGGAAAATCAACTACCAAAAAAATCTTCTAAAATATTTAAAGGCTAAAATATTAATTTCAGTAATATGATGTACCAGAACCAAATCATGTTATATTCTATTGTATTTTCAATGAATAAAAAGTGATGAACTTGATGTGTATATTGGTAAAGAATATTGGCTGTATGGGAGAATGCCAGAAGAATGAACAATTTTCTCTCCTTAGAAGCACAGCCAGAATTATCTTTAGAAGCAGTGCAACTATTTGTTGGAGTTATAATTAGGAGAAACAAATCTCTGAAGAAGGGCATCATGCTAGAAAAGTAGAAAGTCAAAAAAGAGGAAACTCAATGAAATGGATTGACACAGTGGTTGCAAGTATGCTCAAGCAGAGCAAGATTGTGAGCATGATGGACCACTGAATAGTGTTTCAATCTATTACTGAAACACACTTAATGGCACTGAACAGTAACAACAATAAATTACTACTGAAATACAAAAGGTTTTGGAAGAAATACTATGAACTATATGTAGTATGATCTCATATTTGAAAAATTAAAAAGCACACAAGTTTTATAAGTCCAATTTAACTCCTTATTGAACCAATTACATTCAAAGTAATTTGAAGGCACTTTGTGACTTAGTTAATCAAAAGCAAAATTCGATCTAAACAAGGAAAACCAATATTTTGTAATTAACTTTGAGGAATATAAGTGAAGGCAAACAATTGTCTTTCCCCAATTGTTTTAAACGAACCCATATGAAGATGGCAATTAAAAGGAGCTGCTGAGTCCAAACAACCAAGAAGACATTGTGTCATCAAATAATATTCCATAATTGACTACTGAGAACAGTACTTTTTTAAATCTAAGCTACTCCTACAAGGAACTGAAAAATACTAGATTGTTCACAATAGAAAGATTCTGAAAACTCTTTCAGTGTTCAGACAGAACCATACCTCAAGAAGTGAGCACTAAATCAAAGGGAAACAAATAAAACCCTGTTTTAACACTTCTAACTCATATCTGTCTCATATGTTGCAGAATAGATTTGCTACACAGGGGTTTCTTAGGTGTAATCGCAACAGAAGCGGACTGCCAATCCTTCCACAGTTCCCTTGGATGAGTTCCAAAAGTTAAATTATAGGAAGTTGTTGGAGAAAACTACTTTCTCAAAATGTTACTCATTAATTTTAGGCAGGAATGGTGTTCAATGTATGCATGTAGCATATAGTCAGTAATTTTTTCCATATAGTCACCAAACCATAAGAATGTATTCTGGCCAACAAAATATGAGATTATATAGATATGTGCCTGTTTTATGTCAGCCTTATAAGTAATATGAGATAGCAATGAGAGGCCACCTTCTACCTACCCCTTGCATCAACTCTTATTGTAAATCATGAAATCATATCAGTGCATAATCCATAATAGATCATATTAAGTGATGTGGATATTAATGATGTGAATCTCCAGAGGTCTAAGAAGCATTTCTGGTCAGACATCAAATTCTGTTTGACTTATACACCAGTTTTAAAAAGTTAATTGATTCATGATATTATGTGAAGAGATTTCACATTAAAAATATGTTTTACCTTCTCTTGAACTGTCACAAGTTTCATAAAAAAGTCTTACAATTCCTTATGTTAACTGGTAGTAACTGCCTCCTTTAAAAAGTGCACGTTCTCATTTCCCCAGAACGTTTTACACATTTAATAATGCCTCTTCCTTCTATAGAAACTTGATCTTGGGATCCATCCAACTTTAATTATTTAAACAGCAAAGAACAACTTCAAATTTCTATGAGTTAAAGTCACATACTTTTGATCAGCTCCACTGTGTGGAGCAAGGAACTGACTCAGAGGTTAATAGGTGACTAGAAACTAATATAAATAATGAGGACAGGAAGTCCATAAAAGAAGGGAGAGATGATTTCATGATTTTAAAAGTAAAACCGTGGCTGCTATAAAATTTGTAGCAAGATATTTGATTGTTGGTGCTGTTTACATGCCATCAAGTGGATTCTGATTCAAAAAGACAACAGAATGAAATATTGCTGACTCCTGTGCCAATTTCACAATGGTCGTATCTGGGCCCATTGTGGCAGAACTATGCCAATCCATTTTGTTGATAGTCTTACTCTTCCTGTGACCCTCTATAAGACCATTTTTATTAGGATTTGTCATTGTAAACACAGAGCCCCTGAACCACAGTAAAAAGATTTGTACTCAACTGAACAACTGAAAATGATCTAAAATTTTAAATTTTAAAATTCACTTTAAAAATTCTTGCCCCGCTGAGCCCTGGTGGCATAGTGGTTGTGCGTGGGACTGCGGCCCACTGGGTTGCAGGTTCAAATCCAGCCGCAAGGCTGGGCCTCCGACTCCCACTACCAGAGGGCAGTGATGCCCCAAAGACAAAAAACAAAAAAAATTCTTGCCCCAATGACCTCAATTTAGCAGTATTTACCTAAGGATTAGACATAACACAATTAGCCAGCTTTGAGTCTATGACTCAAAAGATTTCTTCACAGTGCTTCCCAAGCAGTTACACCCAGTAGAGTCTACAATACTTCCAATTATAAATGCTTTATAATAGTTGATCAATATTCATCAGAGACACATGACACCAAGTCAATATCTAGTTATGTAAAAGTAGCTTTATTTCATTTTTCTAATGGAATTACTAGATTGATAGTTGCATGGTGTATTAATTCTAATGCATTTTATAAGGTTTATTATTAGATTCTTGTTTACAAAATGTGGGAATGTAGCATACATGAGATTATAGCTAGAATTTCATCCTTTCCTTCTACTGTTTCCTTCTAAAAATTTTTCTTTTTCATTTTCTGCCAATATCATTCATCTTGGTTATTAAAGCTTTGACACCATCCTGATTCCTCCACCCATTCAATCCTCTACCTTTTCTACCTTTTCTAAAATCTAGTCTCTTTCACTTATCCCAAGTGACACGATGAAGATGTAAGTCTTCTACTGCAGCCTATTTTTTGTTTTCGAATCTGAAAAGGATCACATGCAAATAAGGGCAAACTAGAAACAATCTACTATCATAAAAATAGCATCATATGAACCTGCAGATGTTTTGTACATGAGTCTATCACTTACTCCCATCAGGCAAATTCCAAATCATAACTACCCAATAGGACACAGTAGAACTGTCCCTGTGGGTGTCTGAAATTGTAAATCACTATGAAAGTAGAAAGTTCCATTTTACTCCCAAGGATGTTCTGGTGGTTTTGAACTGATGGTCTTGTGGTTAGCAGTCCATTGTGCAACCCATTACATTACTAACGTTCCTCAGAACTATACATAGCTATATATGGAAATAATTGTAGGGCTGTAGTTAGATTTAGTGAGCCCGGGTTGCACTTTCGGATAAGCAGTGAACTGCTAGCAATAAGATCAGTATTTCAAAACCACTAGCCTCTCTGAGAGAGAAAGATATGGCTATTTGCTGTGGTAAATATTTATAGCCTCAGAAACCCTATGGGACCATGATTCATAATCAAGTCAATGGTAGTGGTTTTATGCAGATTAATCTACGAAAGCACCCAAAATGGGACTGGGATTTGTCTCTGTTAAAAAATAAAATCTTTGCCATTACAAGGGAAAACTGGTATTACTCAGAAGTAAGGCTTTTCAATGTTGAGGGTATTCACACACTATATAATTTATCTGATCAGTGTATTATTTTAAAAAGTAGAAATCAGTTTACATTTGCAAGGAGTTGGAAACAACTAAAATTTCCATCAAAAGACGAATAGATTAAAAATTTGTGGTACATACATACAACGGAATACTACATATCACTGAAAAGTAGTGATGAACACATGAAGCATATTGCTGCATGGGAGGAGCTGGAGGCAATCATGCTAAGTAAAGTAGGCCAAGCTCAAAAGGAAAGGTACAATATTATCCCACTAAGGTAACCCTTTAAATGGGGGGGGGGTACATAGGGAAAAGACAACTGTAAACAAAAATTAATGGGGTAAAGTCCAGGTAGTAAGGTAGGGACCAGACCAGGTCCAGGGCTATGTATAGTAGCCAACTCTAAAGGAAGGAACAGGGGGAGAGAGTAATGTGTAGTGGGGAATCAGGGCACTAATCCACCCAAGGGGAGGATGTTGCTTATATCTCCACAGGGAAAGAGGGACGAGACTTAAACACAGTGTTCTAGGATGTGAATGCAGTATGGCAACACGGAGTGGAGAACCAGTGAACGGGTCTGAAAACCTGGTCTCAATTCCAACCATATGGTTTGCCATCCCCTCCCCTGAAGAATTTACTGCAGAGGACAGCACTGAAGTTTGGGGGAGAGGAACGTGTCCGACCTGAGCATATGGGAGCAGATGAAGGGGGGCGGGAGAGAGAGTGGGGCACATTCAGGCCCACCAAGCCTTGAGGACAACCTCCCCACTCAGAACAGCCAAAGCACAGAGAAGTCCAGATGGTCAACTCCACTGTGAGACAAACCATCCCTTGATGACTCAGGGCTCTATGGGGGACAGCACTGGAGGCATAGTGTTGGGATTGCAGATGTCCATCCCTACCACTCAGAGGAAGGCACTGGGGGTGTGCAACAGAACAGTGGAGGGAGCAGAGCATGGAGATCTGGAGAGAGAGTCAAGGATAGATTTAGGGGACAGGGCATGGAACCCCATTGGACTTAACCAGGAGTTACACCCAGAGGTCAGCAAACGGACCTTGAACTATTTACAGGTTTTGCTTTATTATTATTATTATTATTATTATTAATCTATCTATATTTTATGTGCATTGTTTTATTTCCTGTTGTAGTCATCATCTCATTTTCTTTTGTCACTTCATTTTGCTATGTCCTTTTTTTTTGTACATAATATCATCTTTGCAGGTCTATCAAGATAAGATAGGTTAGACAATCAATCTGAAGGAGAAAATGATGAGAACAATGGTTCCAGGGGCCTATGAGAGTTGGGGCGGTGGTGGAAAGTAGGTGGGGTTGACCAACATAGGGACAGGGGAGCAGAGGTGATCCAAGGTTAGTGGCAGGGGGTAGGCAAGAGGCCTGGTAGGGATTATTCAGGGGTAGGGTAACTGAAAGGTGTTACTGAAACCCAAATGAAGACTGAGCATGATAATGGGACAGGAGGGAAGTACAAGGAAATAGAGGAAGGAACTAGGAGGCAGGGGACATCCACACAGAGGTCTAAATACAAGTATGTATATAGGTAAATGTATTTATATATTATGAAGGGGAAATAGATACATGTACAGATATTTATAGGCTCAGTAATAATGTAAGAGATGGACATTGGGCCTCCTGTCAAGTACTTCTTCAATGCAGGAACTCTTTGTTCTATTGAATTGGCATTCTATAATGCTTACCTTCTAGACTCGATTGCCGAAGACAAAAGTGTGCATGAGCTCAAGAAATGTATATTCCAGCAGTGTGGCAAAGCAGGGCTTGAAGGAATCTCAACTTACAGTGACACAGTCCACAGATTAGGTGTCCCATGAGTACTGTAGCTTGCAAATCGAGGCACAGGACAAGCCAGACAGCTAGTTGGCATACTGGTCTGAAGATCCAAGAGCAAGAGATAGAGAAAGGCGAGACTCACCAAGCCATTTATATCTCTGCTGTTCAATTAATCTCACATGTGTTCATTGGCCATGTTGTCATAACAAACCTACCTATCTTCATTGGCCACGTTGGCACAGCAAACCTATCACAATCTACCCCTTACTAACTTGGCACCTCTACATGATTCTTTAGCTATATATAATTTCCAGACACCAATAAATCAAACTTATACTTAATATCAAACATCTATCATACATATAAATGAGGATACTCTGGTATACATGAAGAAAGATATTCAATAAGCACTTACAAAGAAAAATCACTAGCAATCATAAGCCTTGCTTTTGCAATTGATCACCATGGTCATAACTCATAGGTAGAACTACCTTCACCGACTACCCACTCTGTATTACCTTTGTCCTCAGCAATCACTTCAGCTGGTTGCGAGGTTTTGCCTGGTGGAGTGACCCAGACCTTCATTCCAGAAGGGTCTAAGCCAGTAGATGTGCTGTCATGATAGGGTTACTGTAATTTACCATTCACTTTAATCACAGGACATGGTAGCTCTAAAAGTCGACCTGTGGGGTCTCCTGGATTCCAGACATATTCTTCTTTACCTCCATTATGTAACACCAGTCCAATTTCTCCTTGGTAATCAAGATCAATCACACCACTCTGTACAGTAACATCCTTCCTGACCTGGTGATCCAAAGGCATGAGAAGCCTAAAGTGGTCACGGGGCATTCTCAGCTGTCAGTTCAGAGGAATCCGTGCTGTGTTTCCAGGTGGAAGAGTTCCTTCCTTTGGGAACAGGACCCCCAAGCCTGAAGCACATAGGCTTGCTGGGACAGGAAGCAAAAATGTTGCAAGTGGGTCACTAGCAGTAATAGTGAGGGGTGACACTGTAGCTTCCACCCCTTGGTTCCTGGACCCATAAATTCTGGCTATTGGAGACACAACACCATATATTAGCCTATGGTTTAGAGTGTATACAGCTTCGTGGAGAACATTGCTCCAGCCCTGCAAGTTGTTGCCATGTAGTTTGTGCCATAGTTGTGTCTTTAGGAGCCCATTCCATCATTCTATCAAGCCAGCTGCTTCAGGATGATGAGGAACATGATACAACCAGTGGATTCCATGGGCATGGGCCCATTGCCACACTGAATTTGCTGTGAAGTGAGCTCCTTGATCTGAAGCAATGCTATGTAGGATGCCATGTCGGTGGATAAAGCATTCTGTAAGTCCACGAATAGTAGTTTGGGCAGAAGCATTGCATGCAGGGAAGGCAAATTCCGAATAGGAGTCTATTCCAGTCAGAACAAAGCGCTGCCCCCTCCAGGATGGGAGTGGTTCTATATAATCAACCTGCTACCAAATTGCCGGTTGATCTCCCTGAGGAATGGTCTCATATCTTGGACTTAATGTTGGTTTCTGCTGCTGGTAAGTGGGGCACTCAGCAGTGGCTGTGGCAAAGTCAGTCTTGGTGAGTGGAAGTCCATGTTACTGCACCCATCTCTGCCACCATGTCCACTTTGTTCATGTGCCTGTTGGGGGTTAACAGGAGTGGAAGTGGAAAGAAGAGGACCAGTCTCCACAGTGTGTGTCATCTTACCCACCTGATTGTTCAAGCCCTCCTCTTCAGAGGTAACCCTTTGATGAGCATTCACATAAAGCACGGTTACCTTTACTTTCTTGGCCCATTCAGAAAGATCCATCCACATACTTCTTCCCCACACCTTCTTATCACCAATTTTCCAATCATGTTCTTTCCAAGACCCTGACCATCCAGCCAAGCCATAAGCTGCAACCCAACAATCAGTATACAGTCTCATATCTGGCCATTTTTCCTTGCAGGCAAACTGAATGGCCAGGTGAACTGCTCAAAGTTCTGCCCATTGGGAGGATTTCCCTTCACCACTGTCTTTAGGGAAATCCCAGAAAGAGGATATAGTGCTGTTGCTGTCCACTTATGAGTGGCACCTATACATCATGCAGAGCCATCCATGAACCAAACACAGCTTTTCTTTTCTTCTGTTAAATTATTATAAATAACTCTCCAGAAGGACATAGGTGCAGACTAGGAGAGAGAAGGTAATGTGAACGAAGTGGGGACTATGGAATTTGGGGGCACTTCTTCATGCAGCTTACTTGTACCTTCAGGTCCTGCTCTGGCCCAATCTCATATATACCACTTCCATTTAACAATGGAGTGTTGCTGCGCACATCCAACTTTATGACACTGTGAGTCAGATAATACCCAGTTCACGATAGGTAGTTCAGGCCTCATAGTGACTTGGTGACCCATGGTGAGATGTTCAGTCTCCACCAAGGTCCAGTAACAGGCCCTCAGTTGTTTTTTGAAGGGGGGAGTAGTTGTCTGCAGAGGATGGCAGGACATTACTTCAAAATCCCAAATGATCTACTCTGTGATTCACCAATAAGGGCCTGCCAAAGACTTCACACTGCAGCTTTTTTGACAACTGACACCTCTAGCACCATTGGGTCAGCTGGATCATATGGTCCCAGTGGCAAAGCAACTTGCATGGCAGCCTGAACCTGTTGCAGAGCCTTTTCTTGGTCCAGACCCCACTCAAAATTTGAGGCCTTTTGTGTCACTTAAGAAGTAGGTTAAAGCAGAACACCCAAGTGAGGGAGATGTTACCTCCAAAATCAAAAGAGGCACTAGGCATTGTGCCTCCTGTTTTGTTGTTTGGAGAGGCCAGTTGCAATAACTTATTCTTTACTTTAGTAGGACTATCTTGACATGCTCCACACCATTGGACCCCTAGAAATTTTACTGAGGTGGAAGGTATTTGAATCTTTGTTGGGCTAATTTCTCAACCTCTTGTACACAGATGCTGTACAAATGAATCTAAAGTCTTTGATACATCCTCCTTAGTGGGTCCAATCAGCATAGTGTCTTCAATATAACGGACTAGCGTGACATTTTGTGGAATAGACAGAAGGTCAAGGTCTCTTCCGACTAAATTATTCCACAGGGCAGAATACTTGATATACCTTGTTAGTTGTGAAAGTGTATTTTTTCCACTGCCAGCTGAAGTCAAACTGCTTCTGGCTATCCTTTGAGACTACTTAGGTGAACGTGGTAACCATTACACTATGGAAATGTGCCTGCGGCCGATATTGAGAAGAAGGCATTTGCCAGGTCAATAGCTGCATAACAAGTACCAGGAGAAGTATTAACTTGCTCAATCAATGAGACCACATCTGGGACTGCAGCTGCCATTGGAGTCACCACCTGGTTAAGCTTACAATAATCCACTGTCATTCTCCAAGATCCATCTGTCTTCTTTACATGCCAAACAGGCAAGTTAAATGGGGATGTGATAAGAATCACCACCCCTGAATCTTTCAAGTCTCCTATGGGGGCATTGATCTCTGCAATCCCTCCAGAAATGCAGTACTGCTTTTGGTTTGCTATTTTCCTAGGCCATGGCATTTCTAATGGTGTCCACTTGGCCTTTCCCACTATGATAGCCCTTATTCCACATTTCAGGGATCCAATATGGGGATTCTGCCAGTTATTAAGTATGCCTATTCTTGAACTGGGTAAATAACCACAGGATGGGTTTGGGAACCCACTGGACCCACAATGAGGCGTACCTGAGCTAAAACTCTATTGAAAGCTTGACCTCCATAAGCCCCCACTCTGACTCCAGGCCTTTGATACACTCTCGGTCTCCTGGAATTAGTGTCAGTTCTGAGTCAGTGTCCAGTAATCCCCAACAAGTTTGATTTGTTTTCCTCTTCCCCATTGAACAGTCACTCTTGTGAATGGCCGTATCTCCCTTTGGGGAAGACTAGAAGAAAGACTAAAAGAATAAACCTTTGGTGTGTAGCAGGATTCTCCTTCAAAGGGACCCGGCCTTCACCTCATTCAAAGGGTTGTGGGTCTGTAAACTGGGTTAGGTCTGGAAATTGATTGAGTGATCGTGACTGTCTATTCCGCTGTTCACCTAATCTAGCATTCTTCTGCATGCATAAACCACATAAATATTTAGTAGGTTTGCCATGTATTTAACTCCTACGGACATCATGACTAAGTAGCCAATGCCATAAGGTCACATGAGACAGGTTGCTTTGATTACTATGAAAACCTTGTTGTCTATTATAATCATGTCCACCCTGTCTCTGTTGATTCAGTGCAGACACCTGCCCTCTATCACCATGGAGTCTGATCAGTCCCATCATGGGCAAATGGGTCAGTTACCACTGTTAATTCTGGTACACATAAAATAGCAATTACAGGAAACTTCAGAGATGCAAGGCCCACTTCACAAATTTGTTTCTTATGGTTGTGGTGAAGGGTATGTCCTGGAAACATCCCCTTTTGAGGTCTATGGGAGTATCCTGATAGATCCATTCCAACACACCAATTTACTTAAGCTTTTGGAAGCCTTTTTCTACAGTGTACCAAGGTAGGGCAGGCACCTCAAGTTGGTCCAATCTAAGCCATCTGGCAGTCCATGCATGCTTCAGTGAATCAAACAAATAAGGATTTAGATCCTCTCTGAGTCTCTCTTGCTGAGACATTGAAAGAAGAATCTGCACTTTAAAGTCCCATATCCAGAAACTCAGACTGATCTAATATTACACTTCTTGCACCAGTATCCCACATCCTCAGTAATCATTCTCTGGTGTGGTGGTCATGTATTCAATATGTCAATTTTATGTTTGAGATGTAGGGGTGGAATCTAGCCTGTTAATATGGAGATAGTCCTTGGTAGCCAATGAAGCATCCGTGTGGGCATGGCTTTCTCCTGAGACTTCTGGGAAATCTCACGATATTTCCCTCGTGGGGATGCTATCTCCCTAGTTGTTGGGAGTTAGTCTCCAAGACAACGAACTATGGACAAGACAAAATGGCCACATCTGAGGAGCTGGAGGAGCCAGAGGAGGAGCCACATGGCCTTACCCTGATGGAACCAGACCTCTGAAGCTGGAAAAGCCATGTAGAGATCCCTGCTGGCGCTCAGTTGCTTCTACCACCACTGGATGCTGTTGATGCACCATGAGCCCTGGAAGTGAGGAGCCATGGGGAGACCCCTTCCCCGGCACCGGGACTCTGCATCCACTGGCCTGTGACTTCGTGAGTCAGGAGACTTTATAGACTGATATCGGGCATATGGGCTAATATCAGACTTATGAATTTGAACTGGAATGGGCTGGGATGCTTTCTCAATGTCCCATTCCTCTTGTATATAAAGCTTTTCCTTACATCCATATGCATGTCTATGAATTTGTTTCTCTAGTCTACCCAGACTAAGACACCAGGCATATTCCCCAAGCTATTGTTGTACCTATTAGAAAGCTCAAGGAGCTCTTTGTAGTATAGCGCACTTACTCATGGGTAATCATCTCAACTTCACCTTTAGGAGCTTTCTGGCCTTAATTTTAGTTACAGGTCTAGAGGAAATAATAGTGGTGAAGGTGTTTCCTGGATGCTCTCAGCACTATCTTGTACGGCATCTCCCTCAGACACTGGTGCAGATGCAACCGCACCTGACATTTCACCTTGACAGTTTGGATAACCTGCTCAGGTGTGGGTTGTTTTGTTGACAGTGGATTAATACCATCAGCTGGGAGGTATTGACTGGGAGGTATGGGCTGTCTCAATTGTTTGTAGGGGCTCAATATCATCCTCTTCTGGATCATTAGCCCATATGTTCCCATCCCATGTTTCAGGGTCCCTCCCAATTTTTTCCTATCAATGCCCTCACTATGGTATTAGACACTGCTCTATATCTGCAATTCAACTGATGTTGTAATTCAGCCACTCACATAATGAGACTCTGGACCTAGTTCTCAGCAATGCCAGATCTATTACTAGAGGCAAGAAGGCTCTCCTTTGTTACACAGGCAGAAACTTTTAAGTCTGTAAGTAGGCCCCTGAGACACGCTTCTGAGGCCCTGAGACCATCCCTCTCCTTAATCACACTGTCCATTGTAAAGAAGACCAGCCAACCAGCTTCCCTATATTTGCCATCTTTGCAAAATGCTGGAAAATATTAAACTTACGATCAACCAGAGCCTCTCCTTTCACCAGCACCTCATCTACCAGTGGTGCTACTTCAGATATTAGCTTTTCTATTTCACACCATGGATTAGTAAGAGAGCAAGAATTATCCATGCCTTTAGGTATAGAAATAGCATCATCAGTGATGGTAAGTCTTAGCAGGCTGGAGAGCCAATTTAAGAAGTCCATATTTATGATTTCATTTCTCTAGAAACACTCCCAGTACCACCATGAATCAGGATCAAATCAATGGCAGAAGTTGGGTTTTTAAATAATTTTATTGGGGCCTCTTACAGCTATTATAACATTCCATACATCATCTGTATCAATCACATTTGCACACATGTTGCCACATTCATTTCCAAACATTTTCCACTTGAACCCTTGGTATAAGCTCCACTTTCCCCTCCCCCTGCCTTTTTTGTAATGAATCATTTCATTGGGTACTCATACACCTCCCCTCATGATACATACATACATCAATTGTATGCAGGCCTCATTTGCACACTTGTTGCCAACATCACTCTCAAAACATCCACCCTCCACTTAGGCCCCCAGTTCCAGCTCCTCATATTTCCCTTCCCTTCTACCCCCCATGAACCTTTAATAATTTACAAATTGCTATTGCTTTTTCATGTCATACACCGTCCAATGTGTCCCTTCACTCATTTCCCTGTTGGCCATGCCCCAGAGAAGAGGTTATATGTAGATCCCAGAAATTGGTTCCCCCTTTCTACTCCATCATCCCTCCACTAGTCCTGAGGGAACTTCAATCCTAGATTCCCCATGTTTCCAACTCCAATGTCCATCCTTGTTCTATCCAGACTTGTCTGGTAGAACTGGGACCATGATAGTGAGTGGGAGAAAGCATTTGAGAACTAGAGGAAAGGTGCATATTTCGTTGTTACTACACTGTACTTTAACTGGCTCCTCTCCTCCCTGAAACCCCTCTGTAAGAGGATGTCGCTTCACCTATTGATGGACTTTGGGTCACCAATCTATACTCCCCCCTATTTATAATGATATAATCTTAGTTCCTCGATGCCTGACACTGGATCCCTTCAACACTTCGTGGTCACACAGGCTGGTGTACTTCTTCCATGTGTGCTTTATTGCTTCTGAGCTAGATGGCCACTTGTTTACTCAAGCCTTTAAGACCCCAGATGCTATATCTTTTGATAGCCAGGCACCATCAGCTTTGCTCACCACATTTGCTTATGCACAAATTTGTCATCAGTGATCATATCAGCAAAGTGAGCACACAATGTTATGGTTTTTAGTTCTTGAAGCCTGATAACCGATCCCTTTGACAACTGATGGTTCCACAAGCTGGTGTGGACAGAAGTTTTACGTAGATTAATCTACAAAAGCCCAAAAAGGACTAGGATTTGTCTTCGTTAGAAAAATCAAATCTTTGCCATTACAAGGAAAAACTGGTATTCCTCAGAATTAAGGCTTTTCAATGCTGAGGGTATTCACACACTATAATTTATCTGATGAGAGTATTATAAAAAGTAGAAATCTCTGATAATTACATTATGTGAACTGAAATATCCTTCAAGTCTTGATGTGCTATCAGTAACAAAAAATTTAAATGCCCAATGCAACTAACATTGCTATTAGTTATGTTAATGAATCAAAATACTGGGACTTTCTGATTTACTTATATTAACACATTTTCAGCCTTCTAGTTACCCTTCTCATTAGTTCTGACAATACTCAAGAAGAAAATAAGATCTTTGGAGCTTAGAAAAACATCCGTTCTTACCACTTCCCCACAGAAATCATTTTTAACAACCCTGTCAGCCAACAAACACAAAGTGCACAGCATTGACCTCTCAAAGCCCTCTATGTCTGCTTGCACATAAACTAGGTAGTAATGGCATTGAAAGCTAGCTGAAACATTACTGCTTCAAATGCACCCAGCAGTACCTTGGAACCAAAGGTCACAATTCTGGATAGTTCTCCAAAAATAGAAACTGACTTAAAAACGAACAACAATTTTAAATTTAGGGTTAAAGTTCTTTATCCCCTTTTAAAATTGGCAATCTATTTCCTGTTAAAAATGTAATTTATTTGGTTGTTGCTGTTTTATACACAGTAGAATAGTATACCATGTTAATAAATCTACATGCACAATTCAGTGGCACTGATTACATTCTTCAAATTGGGCTCTGTAAACACTCTCAATCTTTTTTCCATGTTGCTTTTCCCTGATTACCATATATGCTTACTGCCCCTTAAGCTTCGTATATAAGGTTTCTGGTGATTGCTATCAATTTGATCTCATATTGATAGATCTTTAAAAAGCATGGTATTCCTTCAAGACAGATAGTATTTTATAGTCAAGCCAAACTGATGCTTGGTTTCAGGAAGCCTTTAGGGACTGTATTATTCTAGGGGTTCATTCAGCCTCCATAGCCTCAACAAATATGGATAAGAGAATTTGAAATTTTGTTCATAATTTTTCCTATTTTGATTTGTATTAGTCCATAGAATCTCTGTGAAATAATCGGTACTAGTAGACGGACACCATCTTGTTCTTTTGGCGTCATGACAAAGGAAGCAATTATTCCTGGAGGCAGTTATTCATAAATTCCATTTCATGCTCCTATTTCTAAATCTTCTAATTCCTTTTTTGATCCAGGCAAATAAACCATTTCCCTTGGATATCTGCTTACAACATTTTAGACTCAATGATCTAGGAGGTAGAACCAACCCAAACTCACTGCTCTGCAGTCAATTCCAACTCAAAGTCCCGTCTGATGCTACTTATCTGTCAGCTTGTTGTACCATGGTGACTGGTGTGTTACTGGAAGCTCTGTCACTGGTATTTCTAAGGCCAGCAGAGTCATGCAAAGTGAACAGAATTTAGTGGAGCTTCCAGACAGACAACAGATAATGAAGAAGGAATTGAGCTCTCCGTTTAAGAGAAAGTAGCCAATAAATATATCTTATGCATAGCTTCAAAATATCCCACCATTAGTCGATGCAAATTTTTCATCATAGTGTTAAAGTTCTTCATGTAATAAAGAATGCTTACAAACAATCTTACCTCTTCCTTTCAGACTTATGTAAAACCCAGGGCTAAGAGATGAAAAAAGAAAAGACATGTAGAAAACAAATTCCCTAAACAAATGTTTCAAAGTAACTTATATGTGATATATTTTCATTCTATTGAGTGATCCATTTTATGTTTTTGTAGTATAGAATAAGTTTTTAGGATCTGAACTCTCTTTTAGGAATTGGGCCTTATTTAAAAATATTTCATGCTGAAGAAAATGCTGGGAAATTTAAGCAAATACAACATAAATAGGGCAAGGGGGAACACCCATATGACTTTTCTATCCTGATTCAAGCATTTTCTCCTGCCATGAGTAGTAATTACACAATTTCATGTCAACTTGATAAATAGAGTAAAGGGGTGGAGTTTAGCTTGTCAATCAAGTCACAGCCTGGTTGTGCCTCCTGGTGGACATGACCTTCTCATGTGGATTCTCTCACTGCAGGCAGGTCTCTCTCTCTCTCTCTCTCTCTCTCTCTCTCTCTCTCTCTCTCTCTCTCTCTCTCTCCTTGACCTTCTTGTTGAAGAGACACACAGAGCTACATTGAGGGCAGCCAGAGCCCTGTCGATGCATCTACCACCACTGGATCCACAGGACTTTTCACTCACCAGCCCGTGATCTTCCTGCATTCAGCACAATTGCATGTGCTGCATGAGTAAAAGAGGACTAGTATTGGGCATATGGGCTAATATCAGACTTATTATGGACTTGATCTGGACTGGACTAGGATGTTTTCTTAATGTACAATTACTCTTTGATGTTAAGTTCTCCCTTACACACATGAATTTCTCAGGATTTGTTTCTCTAATCAACCCAGACTAATACACTAAATTCAGAGAAAGACTATATAAAGAAAACTTTCAACATTCTGTCCACTACATAGAAATAATGCTACCAAGTACCACCTTGAAATTCATTACTATGAGTCTAGGAGTCAGTATCCTCCCTTTAATCAAAAAAATGTACAAAATAAGTAGGCATATACTCATATCTAACTCAAGTTGAAGGCCAAAAGGAAAGCCAGATTGTGACAATCAAGATAGCATAAATATTAGAGAAAAATGGCTCTCGTGTTCTTTTGAGGTATATACTTTAATATCCCACTCCCCTTCTTTGACAATTTTGTCAGAAGAAAATTCCAAAATCATAAATGCAGGAATATTAGATGTACTAAATGTACCTAACTGAATTTTTCAAATGCTTTCATAACTCTCCTTTTACTGCTGACAATACTGTCTCTTAGAAGTGGGAGAATCCATGATGGTTCTGAGTGGGATTTAATTGGCAGGTGGGGTGGGTGGGCAAGAAGGAGGAGTGTCAGCGAGCTCTCTGAGTCCCCAGAAATTCAGCAGGAAGGAAGTCTTTGACTAAACCTGAGCATAAATTGTCAATAAATCATTGTCTTTCCCTATACACTCAATGATGTATACATTCTAATGGAATGCTAATATTGGGTAAAATCGGGGGGAAAGTTCATCAGTGCTCACAAAGCATAAAGAATTGCAGCCATTAATCCTTACTCTATTCTCTTAGTTTGGTTAATCAGCATCCTTGAATCTTCAAAGCATAAGAACACTCATTGGCATCTCTTTGAAAATGGCTAAGTCAATTAATATGGCTAGATTCAGAAGAGAACATGAAACAGGGATGTAATTGCTGATGTCATTGTTAGCATCAAATGGAACTGTCCTAAAATCAGAGAATGCAAAAAACATGCTTACTTGGATTTTATTGACTTTGTCAAGGCATTTAACTGTGTAAACCATAAGAAACTATGCATAACATGAGAAGAATGAGAATTTTGGAACATCTCATGTGAAAGTTGACATTGAATAAGGAAGACCAAAGAAGAATTGATGCATTTGAATTGTGCTGGAGATGAATATTAAAAGCATGAAGTGATCTGTCTTGGAAGAAGTAAGGTCAGAGTGCTCCTTAGAGGCCAGTATGGCAAGACTTCCTCTTATACACGTTGGACATATTTCCAAGAGCCACCAGTCCCTGGAGAAAGACATCATGCTTGGTAGAGTGTAGAGGGAGAAAAAAGAGGAAGACCCTCAATGAGATGGATTGACACAGTAGCTGCGTCGATGGGATGAGGTATAGGAACAATTGTGAGGATGGTGCAGGACCAGGCAGGGATTCCTTATGTTGTACATAGTGTAGCTATAGGTTGGACCTGACTAAATATCACCAAGCAAGAAGTCATAACTTCTTATGTGAAATATTATGATTCTGGATTCTGTGCTTGTCCCTGTGATCCTATTTTTGGAGGAGTTTTCTGTTAAATGATTTAAGTGAGGGTTAAAACCTGAACTTAGTAGAGGTTGTAAGCAAACTCATGCCCTTTATTTCCTGGAGGTCATCTTTGTTGTTGTTTCTAGGTTTCAGAGCCCATTCCAACGTAGAGTAGTCCACATAGCAGCTCATGATATTTTCAATATTCTTCTCCAGCACCATAATCCAAATGCATCAATTCTTTTTTGGTCTTCCTTATTCAATGTCCTATATTCATATACATATGAGGCAGTGGAAAATACCATAGCTGCGTTAGCCGCATCTCTATCCTCAAAGTTACATTCTTGCTTTTCAGTACACTAAAGAGTTCTTTTATAGCAGATTTACTTAATTTAACACATCTTTTGATCTCTTGACTGATGCATCCATGCATGTTGATTGTGGGTCTGAGCAAGATGAAATCCTTGAGAGCTTTAATATTTTCTACATTTACCATGCTGTCACCTATTTGTCCAGTTGTTAGGATGTTGATCTTCTTTACATTGAGTCATAATCCATACTGAAGGCTTAATCCTTGATTCTATCAGCAACTGCTCCAAGTCCTCCTCACTTTTAGCAAGCAAGTTTGTGTCTATATGTAGTGAGTTGTTAATACACCTTCTTTCACTCCTAGATTCTGGATTCTTCTTCATATAAGCCAGCCTCTCTGATGATTTTATCTGCATACAGATTGAACAAGTTTTGTGAGAGAATACAACCTTGTCAAACAACTTTCCTGATTTTAATCATGCATTTCTTCCATGTCCTGTACCATAGCTGCCTCTTGATCAATGTACAAATCTGTAGTTTGCCTATAATGGCGTGTTTAGGATTCTCATTCTTCTCAAGGCTATCTATAACTTGTTATGATTGACTAGTCAAATCCCTTGGAATAGTCCATGAAATTCAAGTAAGCATCTTTATAATATTCTCTGCTTTGAGTCAAGATCCATCTGACATCACCAATGATATCTCTTGTTTCATTTCTTCTTCTGACTCTTGCCAGAACCTCTGGCAGCTCCAAGTCAATGTACTGCTATAACCATTGTTGCATAATCCTCAGCAAAATTTTACTTGCATGGGTTACCAATAATATTGTTCTATCACTTGAGAATTCTGATGGGTCACCTTTATTTGGAATGGTCATAAATATGTGTATCTGCCAGCCAATCGGACAAATAGATGGCTCTCAAATTTTTCTGGCATAGACCAATGAGTATTTCTAGTGATTCATCAGCTTTTTAAAATTTTTGCATTTATTTTCTATCAATTCCTGGGGGTTTTTGGCTATTGTATAGTGCAGCTTGAATTTCTTCCCTTAGTATCATCGATTTTGTTCATATGCCACCACCCCAAATTGGTGGAATGTTGACCAGTTCTTTTTGATATAGTGACTGTGTATTCTTTCCTTCTTCTTTTAATGCTTCCTGCATCATTCAATAGTTTGCCTATAAAATCTTTCAATATCGCAGACCAAAGCTTGAATTTTTCCCCAGTTCTTCCCATTTCAGATTTGCTGAGTATGTTCTTCTCTTTTAGTTCTCTAATTCTAGGTTTTTGCACATTTCATTTTAATATTTGACTCTGTCTTCTCAAGCTGCCCTTTGAAGTCTTCTATTCAGCTCATTAACTTCATTGTGTTTTCCATTTACTTTATGGTGTTTGTCTTTATGAATGTTCTTGATGTCATCTGATAATTCACTGGGTCTTCTCTCACTGGAGTTCAATGTTCTTGAGATGTTCTCAAAATTCAGGTGAGGTGGACTCAACACCACGTTTTTGCTCTTATGGACTTTTCTAGAGATTGTGATTTAAGATACTGTCCTTTTTTCCTTCTGGATTGGGTGAGCTTAAAAAACTAAAATTACACCTTAGTCAAGACCATTCTTCACATATAAGAACCATCTAAGACACAGTATGAAATCCAGGGACCATTGGAAGAACATGCAGAAAATCTATGTCTGAAATGGTAGCGATTGGGACCAACGCTACCAGAGACTGAGATCAGAGAGTCTATGTAGCAGAGCAAAACTAGCAGATATAAGACTTTGGGACTGTAAGGTAGAATGACAGGGTACAGGTTGAATAAGTATGGTAAAAAATAATGTTACGTTGATATTCACCTTTCTTGATTTTGAACATTTTGTTTAAACAACTAACTCTCTCTTGGCTAGAGAAACAAATTAATAGACATGCATATGGATATAAGGGTAAGGTTTATATACAAAAGGAATGGAGCATTGATAAAGCATCCCAATTCAGTCCAGTTCAAAGTCATAAGTCCAATATTAACCCATATGCCCAATACCAATTTATAAAGTCTCCTTCCAACTCACGAAGTCACAGGCCAGTGGGTTCAGAATCCTGGCTCTAGCAGGGCTCTCCCCATGGCTCCTCGCTTCTAGGGCTCAGGGTCCATCAACAGCATCCAGTGGTGATAGAAGCAACTCAATGCTGGCAGGGTCTCCATGTGGCTTCTCCAGCTTCTGAGGTCTAGCTCCATCAGGGTAAGGCCATGTGGCTTCTCCTCTGGCTCCTCCAGCTCCTCAGATGCTGCCTTTTTTTCTTGTCTGTAGTTCGTCGTCTCAGAGACTAGCTCCCAACAACTGGGGAAATAGCCTCTCATCTCCACAAGGGAAATCTCAAGAGAAAGCCATGCCCACACAGAGGTCTCATTGGCTACTAAATGGCTATGTCCAGATTGACAGACTAGACTCCATCCCTAGATTTCCAATCATGAAATTGACATCAAACACATGACTGCCACAATCTGTAAAGTTATTTGAAGGTCAAAAAGTACAAGTACTAAATTTCTAAATATCAGTATTTAATTTATGTAACTGAAATATATTTTAATGTTTAATTTGGACTTGTCTTTGAGAAAGAAACATGCACAAATTACATCGATTTATGTTACTATGCTGTTTCTGATAGAAAAAGTGATTTGTTACAGTACCTTGGAAAGATACAAGATGCCAGAAATGAGATTGAGAGCATGCAGAAGAAAGGGAATATAAGAATAAGATATATTTTGAAACCATAGCTGTTACAAGACCACAGTCAAAGATTGTTAAACAAAACAGCTTTGGAGACTCCCTTACATCTAATGGAAAATCTTCCAGGAAGGCTTCTGTCACCTGGTTGCATGAAGATATCTATGATTTGCACCTCCAAAGGTTGAAATTGACCATCTGGACCAGTTCCAACTCCATGTTATAATGTTTACATTTCCTACTTTTTTAACATTTCCTTCCCTTCAATTTCTATTATACCCCCTGTGATAGGTAGGTTTAATGTGCCAACCTGGCTAATAGGAGCATGTGGGATTAATAAGGTTGCAGTTTGATTGGAGGGCAAAGAGATAAATGGCTAAGCAATCCCTGCCTCTCTGTCTCTTGCACTACGGTGATTGGACCAGTGTGTGGCTGCTAGTTCTCTGCCTCAACTTGTGAGCTACACTACCTGTAGGACTGCCAACCTGCAGATCATATCGATAGAGTTCGAAGTTCCTTCAAAACATGCTTCAACATGCTGCTGGTGTACACATCGCTTGAGCTTGGGATAGTTAAATTCTGTTGTCTTGCTGACTATTGGTGACCCACCCTGCTGTTTGTTGCCTGTTGCCAAACTGCTTACATTGCTCTACAGAAGACTCTGCTATCTGCTTCCTTGACCTCAGAAGGATTTCCAGTATATTAATTGTTCCACAGAAGTGAGTTGAACTGGGCCCTCTAGAGTGCTGTGTAGAATAATAACTGCTATATTTCTTCATGCTGTGTATATGTCAGTGGGTAGAAGATTAGATAGATAGATAGATAGATAGATAGATAGATAGATAGATAGATAGATGATAGATAGATAGATAGATAGATAGATAGATAGAGATAGAATCATAAGTATCCTGATCTTGTTTCTCTGGAGAACCCAATCCAACACCCCCCTTCCCAACACCTGTTCTTTCATCACAGTATCAACTCATTTCAGTGTTCTCTCTTTCCCTCCTGTCTTCAGCCACATCAGCTTTTCTGCTCTCTGCCCTCATCCAGCCATCAGTCCTGAATTAAAAATTTTGGTCATTTTTTAGCTTGTGTTCACCAGACACCTTCTTTTTTCTCTACCAAGTAAAGCATATCATATAAACCATATGGATAAGATAGAATAAAAGCAGAAGAAATATAGCAATACTCTTTTATTTGCCTTTAGTTCTTATTGTTAGGAGTTATCACGTCACTCCCAAGGCACTGTGACCCTATCTACCTACACACAATAGAATGAAACATTGCCTGGTCCTGCACCACCCTCATAATTGCTTTTATATTTTACAGCTTCGTTGCAGCTACTGTGCCTCAAGCTTCAAAATAACCATCTCAATTGGACTTTTGGTCTAGTGGGACTCAACATTCGCTATCCATTCAACATACAGTTTTATTCTTTAGGGCAATTGTTCCAAACATTTGCTTCAAACAATCTACTCATCTTCTTCAATTTTTCACCAATGGTAATATGTCATACCTCAAAGGTTACTTTTTCATGTTTCACATAGAAAAGAAAGATCATCAGGCAGTACTTTCTCCAACCTATCTTTCTCCAAATTTAAAATACTCAGGCCCATTATTACATTTTTTCTTTTTTTTTAAAGAATAAAGCAGTTTCCCTCTTCCTTGGCTATCTAGGTGATTTAGAAATATGTTTACAATGCTGAAATCTTCACTGAAATATGAGACCTGCTTTTCATGGGCGGCACTGATACTTATCTTTCTGAAGGGGATAAAAGCATAGGAACACCCCAGAATAAATAGTATCACCAACAAGAGAAAGTATAACAAGAAGCATATCCTTATATGTGACACTGCTACAATATAGCAATAGTTTGTGATTGTTGATGGTTAAGATATTAAGTGCTTTATATTCATTAGCTTCCATAATATCTGGAAAATTCTGTTAACACTATTTAAAGATGAGCTCATGGCAAGCAGCCAGAATCAATCCTGGGCAGGGGGAGGAGTAGTGGGATCGTGGTGGTGATGTGTGTACAGGGAAAAGCTGCAAAGTGCTGACAGGTCAGTAGGTCTGTTTCCTTGACATTATATCCAAGATTCACATAATCATCATTAAAATTTTCACCTAGTCTTTGGTTAAATCTCAAAACTTCAAAGCAAATATTCGTCCATGTGATAATTACATAATTCCATATCAACTTAGGTATATAAAAGTGTAGGGTTGGAGTCTAGCCTGTCAAGCAAGTCACAGCCTGGGTGGGACCTTCTCATAAGGAGGATCCTGGGACACTCTCCCTCTCTCTCTCTGCCTTCACCTTCCGGCTTGTTGATGCTGATGGTTACCAGAACCCTGGAGATCCATCCACTGCCATTGAATCCATCAGACTTTTCACCCACTGGTCTGTATGTAATCTTCCTGCATTCCGCATCACCGCTTGTGGCTGTGTGAGCCTGACGAGGAACTTATGAACTAGTATGGGACACATGAACTTGAATTGAATTAGACTGAGATATTTCTTGATATAAAGTTCTCTCACACATAAATGAGTGTGACTGAATTTGTTTGTCTAGTCAAAGCAGCCTAATCCAGTCCATTTAAAGTATTTGTTTTCATTGTATTGAAGACATTAAGTCTATTAAACCAAAATAAGCCAGTGGTCACCAAGTTAATTCCGATTCATGGCAATTTATGTGTGTCAGAGTGCATTGTGCTCCATAGGGCTTTTCAATGACTATAACCTTTTGGCACCACCAGGTCTTTCTTTCAAGCTATCTTTTCTGTAGATTAGAACTACCAAAAACCATTTGTGCCTTTAGTATACTACTGTGATCACTAATACAGGGAGTTATCCTTGAGTAGCAGAGCCAATTCACTTACCCCAAGTTAGAGGGGGAAAAAAGGAAGTTTATTAGAAGGTGGTACCAGCAAGAGGCTGACAGTAAAAAAAGTTGTCTTGACAAAAAAAAAAATCCTGTTTGAAATTAGAATACATACCTATGACTTTGAAATTTGCACACTGTTAGTCATACAGAGATGTTTTATGCTATCTGAGGTTTCAGGATAAACATGGGGGGAAAAGCAAAGCAAAGACAACAATAAGGTTCTGTAAGTCTTATACCAGTCTCATAATGTTTTTATTGACTAGCCAGCTAACAGAACCTGGCTCTTTTTAAACACTAACAGTAAGGCAAATAAGAAAAGACTCTCAGAGTTATCTAGCCCCTCCAGGTGGCATCCACATCCTACCTGTTAGTCTGTGAGAAATGCAGTGAGTTATAAAAATTCCACAGGGATTGCATTAAGGAACATAGGCTAATCGCATTAGGTAAAGTAACTTGGGCTAGACTACTAGATCTAATATTGTATGCTCAGTCCTGCTTTAGATAGTTTTTGAAAGCTACATCACCAATTTTAGAAGCTTGTAATTTAGGTATTTCCTGTCTTTCTGTCTCTGAAGTGCAGAGTCTTGCATCTTGATAATATCTTTCTGATGAACAGGCTGAAAGTCTGTTATTTGAAACATTTATCTTCCTTGCATAATTGTTTCAATTTTGAATAAAATCGGAATTAATCAGGATTGGAGATTTCTCTTATTCTCATACTGAGATGGAACAAAAAGGAAATAAAGAAGCAAAAAAAAATGCCCTTAAGTTTATTCCAATTCATAAGCACTTGAAAGGATACCAAGTCGAATTGTTCCTTTTTTCCTCCCTAATCCTAACTCTCTGAATTGTTCCTTTGGGTCTCCAGTTGTGTAACTCTTATGGAAGTAGACAGCCTCATTTTCTCCCATGGAGCAGCAAAGGGGTTTTATCCACTGACCTTGCAGTTAACAACCCCACACATAATGCATTACACTTCCAGGGCTTTAAATCCTTAAAAAAAAAACTAACCTAAAAAATTAGTAGTTTGAAAAATCCCAGGGGAAAAAGGAGCTTTTTCTAAGGACTGAAGTAGAAAATGTTTTGGAAATTATGATTATTCAAATTATTTCAAAACCTAAAAAAGTTGGAGTTTATATAGTTGACAGCACTCAAACACAAAGATGTCTGTTTATGTATAGCACTTTGACCCATTGGAACCCCAGAGGCAAGCAGAGAACTCTCCCTGTGGGTTCCTTAGAGTATTGCCTTTTTCAGGAGTAGATTTCCCTTCTTTCTCCCTCAAAGTGCCTAGTGGCTTTGAATGTGAACTGTAGTCTGACACATAACCCATTATGTCATGAGCGTTGTTTGTTAATACACAAGGCTTGGGCATCTAAGGTTGTGTAGGGGTTTGGAGGTGGGGAGTGGGAGGTGGGAAGAAGTTTACAAAGTATAGGAAACTACTGAAAATTATTTGTCCCAAATGTTCTGCTCTTTCATTGTATTTTCTATTTTTGGATCTATTAAAATAATTTGTATTTCATTTCCAAGTATACTCACTGCACTTGAGTCAGTTCCAAATGAATATGATCCTATTGGACAAAATTGAACTGCCCTTGTGGAGTTCTGAGATTGAAAATCATTTTCTTTTAACTTTTTATTATGAAATGAGGTAGAGGTTACATTTCAGATAATCAGTTTTTGTTCACCAATTTAAATACTTGTGACACCCCCCAAAAGTTTGTCCTGCCTGCCTTATCTCTGCCTGGCTTTGATGTTTCTTTTCCTTTGCTTGGAATATTATCTTCCTCTTCAACCAAGTTAATACCTGACTATCCTCTAGTCTGGAGGTCACCAAACTTTTAAGAATAGTAGACATTCCTGTCCCTCACAACAATTTAAAAATAATTCAAGAGCTATAGATAAATTTTTACAAACAAATGGAATGGTTGTTATCTGAGTAATATCCTTTACTTTTTTTGAATTTTATTTCACAGTCACATGTACCCACCTAACGAGCCAAATACAGCTAGCCAGCCAGTTTACCAAACCTGTTTGTGGCGATCATGTGCTTATGTTAATTTCATGATTGAGATGTAGGGGTGGAGTCTAGCCTGTTAATCTGGGGATAGCCTTTGAGTAGCCAATGAGGCCTCCGTGTGGGCATGACTTTCTCCTGATATATCTGGGCAATCTTACGATATTTCCCTCGTGAAGATGAGAAGCTATCTCCCAGGTTGTTGGAAGTTTGTTTCAGAGACAATTAATCACTGACAACACAAGATGGCAGCATCCGAGAAGCTGACGGAGCCGGAGCCAGATGGAGCCAAACCTCTGAAGCTGGAGAGGCCATGTGGGGACCCCTGCCAGCGATGAGTTGCTTCTGCCACCACTGGATTTTGTTGATGGACCCTGAGCCCTGGAAGGGAGGAGCCATGGGGACAACCCCTGCCAGCGCTGGGTTTCTGCACCCACTGACCTGTGACATCGTGAGTCGGAAGGAGATGTTATAGAATGGTATCGGGCATATGGGCTAATATCGGACTTATGACTTTGAACTGGACTGGGTTGGGATGCTTTCTCAGTGTTCCATTCCTTTTGCATATAAACCCTTTCTTTATATTCATATGCATGTCTATGAACAAATTTCATAGTCTACCCGAACTGACACACTGTTAGTCTACTGTTTCACCTTCTCTCCCTACCACCATTCTCATGCTAACCATTAAAGTCTGTTTCTTTTATTATGAAAATCTTTGTCTTGTGTTTTCCCTTTATAACCATGGTCTCATACAAGATTGGTCTGTTGTGATTGGTAATATCACTCAACATTATGTTCTCTAGGTCCATCTGGGCCATGTAGTGCTTCACAGTTTCAACATTAGTCTTTAGCAATGCATAGTATCCCAGTGTGTGTAGACACCAACGTTTCCACCTATTCTCCCCTGATGGGCACTTATGTTATTTCATTCTTGCTGTGATGAACTTGGGTGTTCATGCCAGGGCTCTTACTTTTTTAGTTTAGATACTCAGCAAGGGGCTTATTATGCTAGGTCATAATGAACTGTCTTACCATTTGTTTTGCAGTAATTACAGACTTCTTTTCACAGTGGTTGTACATTTTTGCGGTCCCACCATCAGTGTATGAGGCCTCCAAATTACCCACACCCCTTTGATATTTATTTTCTATTGTTTGTTTCTTTTTAGATTTGCTGTCAATGATGGCATAAATTGGAATCTGTCTCATCATGTGTTTGATCATTGGTCTCTTGGGTGGTTAGTAATTGTGAGAAGTTCTTCATGTTTTTGAATGTCTTCTCTGGTGAATGTCTGTTCATGTCCTTTGCCCATTTTTTAATTGGATTATTCATCTTCCTAGTATTGATGTTTAGTGGTATCTATAGATTTTAGACATTAAAGACTGAAAGGCTTTACGGGGTAAAAAGCTTCATCTTTGGTGGAATCGCTGGTGGTTTCAAACTGCTGGCTTTGCAATTAATACCCCAACATATAACACTAGCGAACTCCCCACAGAGTCTTAGATGACACTATTCTCTTCCATTCTTGGAGTACTTTAAAAGAAAAAAAAGTACTCTCTTTCCCTGTCTAGATTAATTTTCTCATTGATGTAGCTTTCAGTTTTCTTAAGATGTAGACAAAATCTATCCAGATAACCCTTTGAAATGCCAAAAACAGTCACCAAAATCATGAGTTGAGTTTTTTGCCTTGGATTTAATTAGGCCAGTAGATTCCCTCAGATGTCACTGTTTATTGGACTTACAGTACCCTAATGAGATAAAGCAAATGTATTGCTGAGAGTGTGGTCTGCATGCATCCACTGGTCACAGAGACTTATTCAAGTGCATTTTGCTTTAATAAGCCCATGCATGTATGACTGGACCCCAGGTAGCAATACTTTTTGTCTTACCCTTCCATCATTCCTGGAGCAGCAGGGCACAGGGTCTTGACACTGAACTCCTCCACTGGTGACTTACGTTAAGCCTTTGAATGCATTCTTCCTAAAAATGAAAGTTGAATTTTTCTTTCATTTGCTTTGTTACCAACAAGTGCTTGCTGTAAGATTAAAGTTGCTGCAAAACTAAAATGACAGGATCAAAGCTTTCAAGAAAACACTAAGAAAAACTTTTTTTCCAACATTTTTTTTCCAATCAAAATTTTTACACTATGATGTAGTCTATAAGTCTTGCTTTGGGAATAGATGTTATTAATAGCTGAGGCCAGGCCACATTTTAACAACCTGCTGAAAGAAAAGGAAGGAGAATTGCTTACTTTTCTATTGCAGCACTCTTGAGTTCACAGCTTTGAAAGTAAGAGATGGTAGAGTAAATTCTCAAAAAAAAAAAAAAGAAGAAGAAGAAGAAGCAGCAGCGGCTTCATGGCATTCTGTCAGACGTGCAGTTTATAATGCATTTAAGCATCAGATTATGAGTCCTTGTGAAATCAAACAAGCCTGAAGACAAATCCATCAAATGGAGGACAGAAACAGATTTATATATATTTTAAACAGAGGATTTTGAAACTTAGAAAATTATAAGAAGGAAGCAAACATAGCAATACCTGGGTGACTGTGACTCATTTATAATGTCAAATGTTTAGCATGTGGGAGGAGAAGTAAAGCTCTAATTAATTTTCTTTTAGTACTCAAAGTAGGCATCACTGTACATATTGAGATGAAGCAAGTCTCCTGATGAGTCACAAAATAGTTATTTTGTCTTTCTGAAAATTTCTAAAACTTCTCAGATAGAAAATGGATTCTATTTTTATTTATGTATCAAGTCTTTTTATATTGTCTAATATTGAAACACCATCTTTTATTCCCTTAAGAAGTCCTTTGATAATGCAAATTGGAACAATAAAGAGCTTTTTAAAACAACTAAGAACAAAACAAAAATCCAAAATTCTTAATTGAAAATCTTCAAATCACTTCACAGGGATTTCAAAAATAAGATTATCCAAATGGCCAATATTAACTATGGAAAGGAATATAACCTTATTAATTAGCAAAACTCAATAATACATAGACTAGAGTAGAACTGCCCGTGTGGGTTTCTGAGACTACCTCTATAGGGGAGCAGAAAGCCTCTCCCTTAGATTGGCAGTGGATTTTGAACTGTTGACCTTGTGTTAGCCTTCCAATGTGTAAGTCCTTTCTCCCACAGAACAACTGGTGGTCTCAAACTTTGGCCTTGTGGATAACAACCCAACCACTATGCCACCAGATCTCCTATCGAAACACCACAGAGCAAACCATTTTAAATACAGATGGGTTAACCGCTCCATAATACTGAGTAAAAAAAGCCAAACACAGAATGCATACCATAAAAATTCCACTTAAATAAAGTACAAACAGAGACAAATTGATCTATAGAGATAAGCACCAAATAGCATTGCTATGAGAAAAAGAAGACAAGCAGTTCCTGGACCTGCTAATAGTTGCTCTTTTCCTGAGTGGTGATTGTATAGCCGTGTTCATTTTATAGTCATTCAGCATTTGAACTACTAAAGAATTTTCTATATGTATGTGATATTTTAATTAAGAGATGTTAATGACACAGAAAGTGCTTACACAGAAGCAACAATGTGTAAAATTCAAGTTAATGCCCCACTCAACATTCCATCCAGTTTTTAAGATTCTTTGTATATGGACTGGCTATTTGAGGTTGAACAATAAGTGATATTGTATTTCACCAGAGCATTGCCTCTTTGCTATCATACAAAACAGGAACTTGAGGCATAATCGAAGGAGATGGAGTTTGTCAAGGAAAACCTTCTCTCAGACTCGTTTTCTGACAAGAAGATGCTCCCCTTTGTGGTGATGAGGTACATCAACTCTAAAAAGAGAATGCTATAGAAATTCAGAGAGTTCTGAGCTGTCACACGATATTTAGGAAGTAAATGTTTCCCAAAAGAACTCTGAAAAGATGCCATGGGTAAACTTTCCTAACTTCTATGATTGTGTTTTTGTTGTTGTTTTTTAAATTGGGGTGGTTAATCTGAAAAAAAAAAATCTTGATTGTTTCTTGCAATAACCACAAGAAAATTCATTGCTGGTAAAAAGCAGTAACAACAACATTTCCTCCTTATACTTTAATTCTAGACTTACTTTTGCTTTAAACTTACATTTCCAGTACAAAGATGCTAATGTTCATTTTCTATCATTTGTATAGCAAATGCGATTATCAGGTATAATAAAAGCAAAAAATAGCAGGCTAAATGCATTTGCAACTAGCCTGTAAATGAAATCTGTGGATTTTCTACTTCACTAGACTTTTTGGCATTTTAAAAAAAAAATATGCAACTTTATTCACAGGTGTTTCCTAGAGCTGAAATCCATAGCAATGTAGGATTTTCTCGGTTGATCTGTTAAATGTGTTTGCTAACCCAAAGCTCAGAATGTTTTGACAAAATAGGTCAATACTGCATTAGAAAATTAATGAATCCCATTGCCTTGGCTTATGCCTCTTTAATTTCTGTAAGCTATGTATTCAAATATGTGCTTGAATCTAGGATTTCTCTGACATAAAAGCTGGAGTAAAAATAAATAATCTTTCTCAATTATTTCACTTCACCCAGATATGAAGTCTATTGGAGTTCATCATACCACGATCACCATTTCATTAATAGTTTGTTAATATAGATAAAGATAAAATGTAGCTTTTTTGTTGGTTTTTTTTGATCAATTTATTGGGGACTCATACAGCCATTATCACAATCCATCTATCCATCCATTGTGTCAAAGCACATTTGTACATCTGTTGCCATCACCATTCTCAAAATATTTGCTTTCTACTTGAACCCTTGGTATCAGCTCCTCATTTTCCCCTCCCTCCCTTTCACTCTCCCTCATGAACCCTTGATAATTTATAAATTATTGTTATTTTGTCATGCCTTACACTGTCCGACATCTCCCTTCACCCACTTTTCTGTGTCTGTTCCACAGGGAGGGGGTATATGTAGATCCCTTTCTATCCCACCTTCCCTCCTGGTACCATCACTCTCACCATTGGTCATCTGTTCTGGATTCTCTGTGTTTTCAGGTCCTATCTGTACCAGAGTACATCCTCTGGTCTAGCCTGATTTGTGAGAGTTAGGATCATGATAGTGGGTGGGAGGAAGCATTTAAGAACTAGAGAAAAGTTGTATGTTTCATTGTTGCTACACTGCCCCTGAGTGGCTTGTCTCCTCCCCACAGTCCTTCTGTAACTGGATGTCCAATGGCCTATAGATGGGTTTTGGGTCCCCACTCTGCACACCGCCGCTCATTCACAATGATATGATTTTTTGCTCTTTGATGCCTGATATCCTTTCGACACCTCGTTTTCACGTAGACTGGTGTGCTTCTTCCTTGTGGGCTTTGTTGCTTCTGAGATAAATGACTGCTTGTTTACCTTCAAGACACTTTAAGACCCCAGATGCTATGTTTTCTGATAGTTGGCCACCATCAGTTTTCTTCACCACATTTGCATATGCACTCATTTGTCTTCAGCGATGAGGAAGATGAGCATCATGGAATGCCAATTTAATAGAACAAAGTATTCTTGCATTGAGGGAATACTTGAGTGGAGGCCCAATGTCCATCTGTTATCTTAATAGTAAACCTATAATTATGGGCACATAGATCTATTTTCCTCTCCAGTGAATTCCTTCTGACTATAGTTGAGGGTTATGAATAGCTTTGCTATCATGCAACGTGCATTTGAAAGTGAATGACTATGGATACAGTTAGGCTAAAATCTAGCACTGTATCATTTGATCTCCATTTTGAACCATTCTAAACTTGTTCTAGTTTTGAATATTTTCTGCTTTCTTTAATTGAGGTTTTTCTCTGTATTATTTTGCAATTGCTGTTATTTTTTAAAATGTATTTCTGTGTATGAAATCCAGGAGAAGTAAATCTACAGAGATAGTAACTGGATTAATGGTCCTCATATTGCCCTTGACCAAGCCCTATCAGGTCTCTCACACCCTCTTCAATACTGATTTTGGACCACTTGTTCTCTTGCCCCTAGGTTTGTTAGCACCACTTCCTTTTCTTCACTTCTCCCTCTTCCTATCTCTCCAGAATCTGTGGCCAGTTGCCTTGCTCTTCAGATTCTTCATCCAGCCTATCTTATCTAGATGATGACATACACAAAAACAAGACAGAGCAAAACAAAGCATCAAAAGAAAAAACAACATCAAACAAAAACCATGACAAAGAAAAAGAAAAGTCTGTAAATAGTCCAGGGTCTGTTTGTTGATCTTTAGAAGTGTTTTCTGGTCCCAAAGTCTATTTTGGGGACTCCCTTGGGATTTCCTAGCTCTGTTCCCCTTGCTTTTCTGTTGCACGTGCTTAGTGTTCTGTCTCAGTGTAGTGGAGTCAGATTGGGTACAATTACCACACTGTGTCTCCAGTGTTGTCCCCTGTAGTAAATTCTTCTGGGGGAAGGGACAGCTGTCCACGTAGTTGAGATTGGGGCCTTCAGACCTCTCTACTGGCTTGAAATGTAGCTTTTGTGTTCTTGGAAAAATTATTTGATCCTTAAACTTCAGTTTCTTTCTCTATAAAATAGGAAAAATATTCCATTATTTCTTGACCTAGCAGAAATCATTTAGCTAATATATAAAGACATTGAACATAAAGTATAGTAAATGCTTAACTTAAAGGGAATAGTTTTGTTATTGACATAAAAGTAATAAAACATATAATCCTATTTCTCAATAATATTAAGAAGAATTGTACAATTATCACCACAATCAATTTTATAACATTTTCCAGATTTTCATTTCCCCCAAACCTCAAGGAACCATTAATCCAGTTATTATCTCTGTAGAATTACTTCTCCTGGATTTCATACACAGAAATAAATTTTTAAAACTGACAGCAATTACAAAATAATACAGAGAAAGACCCCAATTAAAGATATCAGAAAATATTCAGAACTAGAACAAATTTAGAATGGATCAAAATGAAGCTCAAGTGATAGGGTGTTAAATTTTAGCTTAAGGGAGAAGATGAGTCAGTCAGGGTATAATGAAATATTTCATTATAGCAATAATAAAATATGTAACTTTCCACTAGTTCTTAAATGCTTGCTCCCCACCTCTCCCCAACTACCATGATCCCAATTCTACCTTACAAATCTGGCTAGACCAGGGAATGCACACGGGTGCGGAAAGGAGCCGGAAACATTGTGGAATTCAGGACAGATGATCCCTTTGGGAGCAGTGATGAGAATGGTGATACCAGGAGGGTGGAAGGAAGGTGGAGTAGAGAGCGGGTACCAATTTCAGGAACCTACATGTGAGCTCCTCCCTGAGGTAAGGACAGCAGGGAAGTGGGTGAAGAGATATATAGGACAGTGTATGATATAGCAAAATAATGATAATTTGTAAATTTTAAGGGTTCATGGGGGTGGGGGAAAAAAGAAGAAATATGGGAAGCTGATGCCAAGGGCCTAAGTAGAGGAGGGTGTTTCAAGAATGATGAAGACAACAAGTGTACAAATGTGGTCTGCATACAATGGATGTATGTATTGATCATTATAAAAGTTGTATGAGCCCCCAATAAAAATGATTTTTAAAAATTTTTTAGCCTAACTGTATCTGCAGACATCCACTTTCCAGTGCAAGTTGCATGATAGAAGGCTATTCATATCCCTCAACTATGGTCAGAAGGAATTCACTGGAGACTTTATTCACAAGTATTTCCCTCCGCTTATTTTTTTTAAATAAAAGTAACTTTCAAGTGCTCGTTTCAGCATCACATATACTAAAAGTAACTTTCAAATGTGTCAAAAGGAAGATCAAATGATAAGTTATTACATTTTAGCCTATGTCTGCCAAAAGAAAGTTCACAGTGCTCTCCATCTGATAACAGGGCTATTCATTACCCTCAGTGCTGATCAGAGGAGAGTCACTTAATCAATATGTGGACCCTGCAAACGGATTTGGAGCTTCCACTGTCATCCATAACCTTCCAAACTAGGTGTTCACAATTTAAGCTCTGCTATCATTCCCTCATTCAGATTTAAATTTTATTATTTACAATTCTTGGATTACACAAAGTAGTGTGATTCTCCCATGTGGACTTAGTTGGTGCCTCATTTAGATGGCTGTTTATTTAAATACAAACCTTTAAGACCACTGATAATATTCCCTCTGATTGTAAGGCTCCATCTAGTTTCTTCATCACACTTTGTTGTCACACACTTATCTTCCATGATCTCTTCATGTGGGTGGGCATCAAGAAGGGCCGTGTCAATAATAACCAATTGTTATTAGATTTGGGGCTAGAATTGAGAGCCCCAAACCCACCCATATACCTATGGCTGCTTCACCTTAGAAGCATCATGTCATTTTATTTTAGAGAACATTATCAATCATCCCTCTGGAACATACTGTAATTCTATTGAAAGTGTCACTAAATTTAGACAATGATATAAAATGTAAAACACTTTTGATAAAAGGAAAAATACAAATATAGGCCAGCTCTGTATCACAATACATGAATTACTGACTGTATAGATGACACCCTTAAATGACTTTACACAAACAATGGGAGGTGATGAGAGGGTAATACCTTACATAATATTCATTCACTGCGGCAGAGCCATGCCTAGTAGATAATACATTTCATTTTTTTAAAGCAGTTAAATATTAAGTATGCAGTTGTCCTAACTCACTGGTCATTAGTCACTCTCAAAGCAAGAGGTCCAAACCAGTTTAGCAGCCATCTGCTTCTCCTCACCATAGAGAGTTTCAGCCTTAAATCCAAAGGCTACCGGCTGAGTTTGAGATAATCCCCAGTGGAGTTTCCAGATCAAATTCTTCTGATGAGGCCTCTGAAGGAGGATGTAGACCACAAAAAAACAGACTCTAAAGTACACGGGCTAGGTAGTCCATAGTACACGGGCTGGGAAATAATCATAGGCTGGATAGAAACCAAATCAAAAGTGTCCAACTAGGAACATAATTACAGGCATATTCTCCCCATGTGATCTAGATAAGTATTGGTATGTCATTGTTTTTTCCAAACAATGGAGGAGGCTGTCTCTCTCCATTTTCCTACAACAGAAATGTAGTTGCCTTCTTCATGACAAACATGCCCTGCTCACCCCATATTAACTTGAATTCCCAGTAATGTTCTCATCATTATAGTAGGCATGTCTGTTGATTTGGGGTGACCTTAGTCCAATGTTTTATGGCAGCATCTGAATAGTTTTCTCCCTCTCCCCACATCTTGGAAAGCTTATCCTAGCTAAGGTATTGTCTCCTTTGTTGAAGTGATCTTTAATATGTACATATAGAGGGTGTGCTATGTGGTTCACAGATACTATACATGCTCTGTAACGCATTGCTTAGGAGACTGGGTCAGAGGATTACATGCCCCGAAAGCAGGTGTCTACCTTACCTTTGTGTTTACCCTCACAGTAGTAGACTCATTCAGTATTTGTCCTTTTATGACTGGTTAACTTCACTCAGCAATATGGTTTCACTTCCCTCCATGTCATAAGATGTTTCATGATTTCATCCCTGTTTTTAAGTGAAATATCATGATATTTCATTGTGTGAATGTATCAGACTTTTCTTTATCCATTTTTCTATTAATTGGTGTTTCCCGCTTCTTGCTATTGTGACCTGCACTGCAATGAACACGAGAGAGCACACATCTCTTTATCCTATGTCTCTTCTCTCTTAGGAGCATAAGTAGAGCTGAGTCATGTGGTATTTCTATTACCATTTGTTTTAGGTATTGAAATATCACTTTCCACAATAGTTGTACATATTTGCAAACCCATCAGCAGCTTTTAAGTGTTCCAATCTCTCTGCATCGTCTGCAGTATTTGTTGTTCTTTGTGGGGTTTTGTTTGCTTGTTTTTAATTGGATTATTGTTCTGGGAGTAAGATACCTCTCATCATTGAGTTGATTTGCAATCCACAGATGGATAGTTATAGTTAACATTTCCTCATGTGTTTGTTAGCTATTTGAATGTCATCCTTTTTTAAATTGACAATTCATGACTTTTGCGCACTTTTTAATTGGATTTTCTTTTATTACTTAAGTATAGCAGAATTCTATAGATTTGGAGAATTAGTACCTTGTTTCGTATATCATTCCTGAAAAAATGCCCCAAAAGTAGAATCTCATTTTATTCTTTTGACAATGACTTTTGTTGTGCCTAAGTTTTATTTTTAGTTCTCAATTATCTATTTTGTCTTCCACTCTATGTGTTTTATTATATTTGATAGTCCCTATATTCCCTGAAATGGGGCCCTTAAGTTTGTGTCAAATTTTTTATTGATGATCTTCAAAACTCTGGGATTTATATAATGTCTCGGTGTTAGTCTGGGTAGACTAGAGATACAAATTCATAATCAGGCATATCTACATAAGAGAGTTTGATATAAAGGCTAATTGTACATTCATACAATGTCCCAATCCATTCCAGTCCAACATCATAAGTCTGATATTAGCTGGTATGTCTGATACCAATCAATCCTCTTCAGACTCACAAAGCACATGCAATGATGCCAAATGCAGAATGACAACAAGCCAGTGTGCAGAAAGAGTTTGGATCCAGTGGTGTTGTAAGCATCTCAGTGCTGGCAGGAGTCTACACATGGCATCTCTGGTCCAGGTGATTGACTACATCAGAGTAGGTCCATGTGGCTTCTCTTAAAGGATGTCTCACAGGGAGCCAGCCTTGTCAGGTGAGTCCTCAGGCAGCGAGTGACTGTTGTCAGTAGAAAGTCTCCCAGGAAGTGAACCAAGAGAGGTTCCAAAAAGGAATTACTACACTTGCCAGAATTCTCAGAGGAGAAGCCCATGCCCACACAGAGGTCTCATTGGCTAGCTCCAGATTGAGAGGCTAGACTCCACCCCTACACTTTTAATCTTCAAATTGACACCAGGTTAGGTAACTACCAATGGTCTCTAACCCATCTTAAGTTCATTTTTGTCATGGGGCAAGGTCTGAGTCCTAGTTCATTCTTCTGAAGGTAAATATGGTTATGTTCTAGCAGCATTTGTTGAAGAGAGTGTCCTTTTCCTACTAAATGTCTTTTGGGTCCTTTATCCAAAATCAGGTGTCTGTAGCTGGATGCTTTTACTTCTGGGATTTTTATCCTGTTTCATTCTTATAATTAGCTGTCATTATACCACTACCAGGCTGTTTTGACTACTGGGGCTGTGTAGCAGGTTTTAAGATAAGGTAATCAAGATTTTCTACTTTATTCTTCTTTTTGAGAAGTTCTTTGCTTATCCTCATTTTCTTACATCTCCATATGAATTTGGAAATTAGTGTTCATTCCTCTAACAATAACAATGGAATTTGGATCAGAATTGCTTTGTATTTGTAGATTGCATTCAGGTGTATTCATATCTTCACAATATTGTATACCTAAACCAATGTATTCTTCCATTGGTGTAGGTCTCTTTCAGTTTCCTTTAATAGTCTTCTTTCGCTTTCTTTGTAGAAGTCTTTGGTGTCTACAGTTAGGTTTATTTCCAGCTATTTCACCTTTTGTTTGACTCTTGTGTATGGTATTGTCTTCTTGAAATCTTTTTCTGGAGCTCCCTTTGCTGGTGTGTAAGAATCTGATTGATTTCTGCTTTTTAATCTTGTATTCTCTACTTAACCAAATTTCTCAATTGTTTCCAAAAGACTCTGGGGAATCCTTGGGGTTCTTTCTATAAAATCATTTTTATAGCACACATTCACTTCTTGTTTGTTCGATATTTGTTTTCATTTTGATTTCATTTTGTTTTCAAATGGTTCTAACTAGGAAATCCAGTACAATGTTGAATAAGAGTAGTGATTAGGGTTCAAGAGTTCCTGCTTTCAGGGAAAATGTTTTCTTGTTTTTCCCATTGAGTATTATATTGGCCATTGGCTATTCATATGTGGCTTTTATTATGTTAGGGAGTTCTCCTTCTATTTCTATTTTGGATGTTTTATTAGGAATGGGTTTTAGATATTGTCAAGTGCTTTTTCTGTATCTATTGAAATGATCATGTGGTTCCTGTTCTTTATCTTGTTTATGTGGTGGATTACATTGATTGCTTTTGAAGTATGGAACCATCTTTGAAACTGTATAAATCTCACTTGGTCATGATGAATAATTTTTTTTATATATCCAGAATTTTATAGTTAATTTTGAATCTACTTTCAAGAGAAATATTTGTCTATAGTTTCCTGTATTTTACAGGAATTTCATTTTTCCTGGTTTGGGAATCAGAATTATGCTTCCATGATTAAATGAGTTTGGGAGTTTTACATTCCTTTCTATATTCTGGAATAGTCTGTATAAAATTAGTTACAGTTGTTCCTGATGACTTTGTCTATTTCTTCTTTTGTGATGGATCTGCTCAGGTTTTCTACATTTATCTTCATTATTTTGTTTAAATGATTGACTGCAAGGTATTTGTTCACTTCTTCTAGATTATAAACTTGCTGGAATATAATCATTAATGTTTTGTGTTCTTTTTCTATGTCATTTGGATCTGTTTTCAATTCATCCTTTCTTCTCTACTTCAAAATATTTTCGTCTTCTCTTTCTTGTCCTTTGTTAAGTTTGCATCACTTGTTGCTCCTTTGTCCCTGGGTTTGTTAACACCACTTCCTTTCCTCCACCTCCCCCTCTTTCATGTCCCACAGGAACCATCGGTCCCATTGTTTTCTCCTCCAGACTGCTTATCCAGTCTATCTTATCTAGATAGACCTGTGAAAATAATAGTATGCACAAAAACAAGACAGAACAAAACAAAGCAGCAACAACAAACAAAAACCAAAGACAAAAATAAAAAAAGGAAAGCCTATAAATAGTTCCAGGTCTGTTGTTGACCTTTGTGAATGTTTTCATCAAGGTCGATGGAGTATCATGCCCTGGCCCCAAATTCTATTTTTGGTTTTTCCTTGGGACTTCTTTGCTCTGTTCCTTTTGCTATTCTGTTGCACACCCTCAGTGTTTTGCCTCAGTGTGGTGGGGTCATATCAGGTACAATTCCCGCATTGTGTCTCCAATGTTGTCCCCTGTAGGGCTATGGGTCAGGGAGGGATGTCGTGTCTCCTAGTGGAACTGGCCATATGGTTCTCAATATGCATTCTCAATGTGAACAGGGATATTGTTCTCAAGACTTGGTGTGTCAGGATGTGCTTCACTCTCTGTTCCTCCCCCTTCATTCGTTTCTGTGTCTATTGATCAGGCATGTCCTTCTCCCTGAGCTGTAGCTTCAGTGCTGTCTCTAAAGTAAATTCTTCTGGGGGGAGGGGTAGCTGTGCATGTAGTTGGGATTGGGGCTGGCTCCTCAGACTTCTCTACTGGTTCCCTAGTTTATGTGTGATGTTGCATTTACATCTTGGAGCACTGGGTTGATGTCTGGTCCCTCTTTCCCTGTAGAGATATAAACAATACCCTTCTATTAGCTGGGTTAGAGCCCTGTTTCTCTGCCCCCCCCATTTCTTTTTTATCCTCATTTTTAGTTAGCTACCATATATATCTCTGGATTTGGTCTGTCCCCTGTCATACTACCTGGACCTCACACCAGGAATGTTTGCATACAGTAGCTTTTTCCCTATGACCCTTTTTCATTTTTTGAAGGTTACCACAGCATGTTGTGCTTATCCTTTTGTGTTTGGCTTACTTCATTTAGCATAATTTCCTCCAATTCTTCCCATGCAATGACGTGTGTCATACGTTCATTACTGCTTTTTAGTGATGCATAGTATTCCATTGTATGTATGTACCACAACTTTTTAATCCATTCAGTTGATGGAAATTTGTGTTCTTTCTGTAGAAAACTACAGATAAATATCCCTTAATAACACAGATGCAAAGATCCTTAACAAAGTCTTGACCAATAGACTCCAACAACATATAAAAGTAAATAATGCATCATTATCAAGTCGTATTCACACCAGGGATGCAGCCATTGTTATACAACATAAATTAACATTGTTCTACAACATCAATTAACATAAATCACCATTTTAACCATAAAAAGGATAAGAACATATGGTTATATCAATTGATGCATAAAAATCATTTGCTAATATCCAATACCCATTTCTAATAAATTCTCCTAAAGAAGATAGGAATAGAAGGGGAAATTCTCAATGCAATAGAGGTCATATATGAAAAACCCCTAGCTAATATCACACTCAGTGGAGAAAAGCTAAAAACACATCCACAACATTGTGCTTCAAGACTTAGCCAGCACCATAAGACACAGCAAGAAATCAAGGAAGTTGACAATTGGACACAAAAGGTATAAAACTTTTGCTATTTGAAGATATTATCATCTTATGCAGAAAGAATCCTAAGGTGTCCACAATAGGATTGTTGGAAACAATTGAGGAATAGCAGGATACAAAATTAATAAGCAGAAACCATTTGGATTCCTATATTCCAGTGATGAGAATGCTGAAGAAGACACCAAGAAAATAATACCATTCATAATAGCCACACAAAAGTGAATTCCCTATAAATAAACCTGACCAAAAAATACCTGTACAAAGAAAAGTACAGAGCATTCCTATAAGAAGTCAACAAATGGGCTGAGCCCCGGTGGCATAGTGGTTGTGTGCGGGACTGCAGCCCACTGGGACGGAGGTTCAATTCCAGCAGTGGGGCTGGGCCTCCTACTCCCACCACTGGAGAGCAGTGATGCCCACAAAAAAAAAAAAGAAGTCAACAAGCATCTGCACAAATGAAAGAATATCCTGTATTTGTGATTGGAAGACTTAATAGTGTGAAAATGTCAATACTATCTATCTACAAATTCAATGAATATGGAGAGAAAAGAAGGATAAGATGGATAAAGAACTCCTCAAAAAGAACAAAGTAGGTAGTCCTTGTACTACCCAATTTCAAAATCTACTACACAGCCATTGTTGTCAAAACAACCTGGAACTCATAAAATGATAGATACACAGATCAGAAAAGAAAACCCAGAAATAAAAACATCCACATAAAGATAACTAATTTTTGATTAAAGATCCAATAAGCATTAAATGTGAAGGAAATGCCCCTTCAATAAATGGTGCTGGGAAAACTGGATATTCATCTGCAGAAAATGAAGCAAGACTCATATTTCATTCTGTGGCAGTCATGTGCTTATGTTAACTTTATGATTGAAATGTAGGGGTGGAGTCTAGCCTATTAATCTGGAGATAGCCATTGAGTAGCCAATGAGGCCTCTGTGTGGGCATGGCTTTCTCCTGAGACTACTGGGAAATCTCACGATATTTCCCTCATGAAGATGAGAAGCTATCTCCCAGTTGTTGGGAGTTAGTCTCAGAGATGATGAATCACAGACAGGATGGCAGTGTCCGAGAAGCTGGAGGAGCTGGCGGAGAGACCACATGGCTTTGCCTTGATGGAATCAGACCTCTGAAGCTGGGGCGGCCACATGGAGACCTCTGTCAGTGATGAGTTGCTTCTGCTCTTGTTGGACCCTGAGCCCTGGAATCAAGGAGCCATGTAGAGACCCCTGCCAGCACCAGGATTCTGCACTCACTGACCTGTGACTCTGTGAGTTGGAAGGAGACTTTGTAGACTGATTTCGGGCATATGGGTTAATATCGGACTTATGATTTTGAACTGGACTGGGTTCAATGTCCTGTCCCTCTTGTATATAAACCTCTTTCTTATATCCATATGCGTATCTATGAAATTTGTTCCTCTAGCCTACCCGGACTAACACACATTCCATGCACAAAAATAAACTTAAGCTGGATCAAAGATCTAAATGTAAAACCCAAAGCTATCAGGATCATTAATGAAAAAATTGGGACAATTCTAAGTACAGGAAATTCATGGGCTAACAAAGGAAGCACACTCTGGCAAACTAAATGAGTAGGACCTATTGAAGATAAAACACTTGTGTGCATTAAAAGATTTCATTAAATGAGTAAAAAAAAGAATGCACAAATTGGGAAAAGATATTTAGCAATGACATAATAAACAGAGGACTAATTACTAAATTTTGCAATATACTGCAAGTCTACAACATGAAAAAGGCTAACAACCCTTTGAAAAGTTGGTCAAAGGTCCTGAACAGACACAAAGGATGATACTCATATGACTTTTACACATGAGGAAAACTCTCATTCACTAGCCATCTGGATAATGTAAGCCAAAACAATAAGATACCATCTCATACCCATATCCATAGCCCAATATAAGAAAACAAAATTAAAAACTGAGAACAACAAAATGCAGGAGAGGATGTGGTGAGACTGGTACTTTTATTCACTGCTGGTGGACTTGTGCATACATGCAGCCATGGTGTACAGTGATAAGGCAATTTCTAAAACAGAAGGCAATTGAAATACCATATGACTCAGAAATTCTGGGAATAGCCCCCAAAGAAATAAGAAACAGATCATGAACAGAAGTATGCTCCCCCATCTTCATTACAGCATAGTTACTGGCTTAGAAGGATATGGCATGATCACAATGGGGTGGGAGGTGGAATGAGGGGCTGGGCTGGGGTCCACCAGCAGGTGCATAGTCTCTCTTGGGGTGGGGGATCTTGCTGGGCATCCAGAAGCTCAGTGAAGCAGGAGTGTGGATGCCACCTGGTGGCCAGAGTGGGTCAGGAGCCTCTTTCTCAGAGATCCAGGAGGATACCTTATTCTCAACAGGATTGCTCTGGGGATTCTTGGAGACTGAGGTTGAAGATGGGGGTCTCAGGAATAAGAGGGCTCTTGTTTAGGGTGTTACTTTGACCCACAACTTTCCCAAGGAAGGAGGACATCAGGAAAGAATAGGCTTAGGGAGTTCAACCAGCACTAAATACCCATCAGTAGAAGATTGTATTAAAAAAAAACAAAAACAAAAAAACTCTGGTGTATATATACACAATGGAATACTACATATCCCTAAAAAATAAGATGAAACCGTGGACCATCTCATGACATGAAGGGGCCAGAAAGACAGTATGCTTAGTGAAGTTAGTCAGTCGCAAAAGGACAAATGTTATGAGTTCAATGCTATAGGAGCAGGCAAAACGAATAGCACAAGCTCAGGCTTGCAAGGCATCCAGAGCGCTGATCTGGGAAGCAGACAGCCTGTGAGAGAGCCTGGCTGATGTCGATGAACCACACACCATCCTCTCTAGGTGTGTATCTTAAAGATAACCTTGCCAGTAGGTGCATCACATTAGCTGGGATCAAATTGTGAAGGGAGGGGAGGGGGATGTTGCTCACAAAAAACAATGACAAGGTCCCTGGACAAGCAGATACCCCTATCAGAGGGATGAGGGATATTGATGGGAACGTCAAGCCAGGAGCACAGAAAGTGACAGACGTGTCTGGGGGAACACAATGCATGACTCTTGGTAGGAAAATTAGGAGGAATGACCTCCAGGTTGGAGTAAGAATGACTAAAAATCATTGGGAATCCCTCTAGAGTGAATGTGTCCCTGATGGTATGCACTGAATGGGCCACATTGACCCAGCTTTGTGGTTACATACTGAGGAACCAAACTAGGTACCATGGAATGCTGAGGCATTGAAAATTGGATGTCCAGGGCTCACAGTATGCTCCAGAGGCTGCATCAGTGAGATGCAATGTAGAAAATCCACTGGGTGAGCTAGACTGTACTTCAGACACATTTGTAACCTGATGACTTAAGACATAAAACTCATGCCTGAGCAAGCAGAAGATAGCTTGATTGTTGAACTGTTGTTAGGCAGACAAACGTGACCTCACTACATCCATGCCCTATATCCTGTTATTCTGGTATACCTGTAATGGACAATCTCAGTGAATATTATTGTAAAATTTCCTTGACAATCAACTCCCATTGTTTGTGTAAATAGTGTCCTGCCACATAAGAATTGATTCTGAACAAGTGAATAATTCAGGTACTGTGATATGGAGTTAGCCTTCATTGGCCCGATATCTTTCTTTCAACAGACCTTTCAAAAATTAGTACCAGGGGCTAAACCAAGAAAATGTTAATGGAAAACCTTTATTTCTGTGGGGGATGATCTATATGACTCTACCATAAATTCACAAGGAGATCTCTAAAGGAAACCAAAGGCAGAAAAAAGTCCCAAACTATAGATACAGAAATAGATTTTATTTCTGCAAAAAATCCTACCTTCATTTTAAGAATAATTAGTTCTTCCATCATGGCCCTGTTTAATATTCGCACTCAGGAAAGGAACACAAAAGATACAGCAAAGCATGATGAAGAAATTAGATGGTTCCTAGCTAGCAGATAAAATAGTGTCTGAAGTATTAAAGGTTTGTTTCCAAACAAAAAATTATTTATGATGTCAACTAAATCCACATTGAAATACACCAACATCAATTACCAAAGGATTGTAAATAAAACAATCCCAAGAAGAAAGAGGGGACAGTATCAGACCCTAAACTGTGAGAATCTGGTTTGCAGATGACTATGGATGGCAGTGGGATTCCAAAGTACATTTGTGGGATCTACAAAGGAAATAAGCCTTCTGTGATCTGCCTTGGTCCTTAATAGAGGGGTGGTAGAAAGTGATTACCAAACAGAATGCATTAGAGAGATGGGTATAGAAGATCAAAATAATAGTCCTCTCTGGAACAGTTAAAACCAGTTGATTCCCCTTCTGATGCACATTGGGCCTAATCTGGTTTTCAACATTTTCTGTATTTTTTTGTTCATTCTGGCATTTGTCTCAGATTTGTTAAGTTATTGGGGGTCACCCTCTTGAATTTTTGTTATATGTTTTTCTGTTTTTCAGTATATGAAACTCAGAATTAATGAACCTATATGGGAAGCAAGTAGAAAAAAGGTTTCTGGGGGTGGGGGAAAGGTACATTGAGGGACGTACATTAAGGGTCAAAGGAAGCTGATGTCAAGAAGTTCAAGAATTTCATTGATTGGGGTGGTAATTGTACAATAATGCTAGATGTGACTTAACTGTGTTATGATATGATATCTATATTAACTTCCAATAAACCTATATGAAGAAATCAAAGGGCCATTAAATGAGGGAAAAAACTAGACTGATAGATGTTAAAAGAGACTCCTAATGTTGCTCTTCAACATAGAGTAGCTGAAATATCATAAGAGAAGAAATAAAGGAGATGAATAGAAAATTCCAAAGAGTCTATTATTATTTGTGCATTATTATTAATTATAAAAGTAATAATATGCTCTATGGAATTTTCTTTGTAACTGTACAAAGACTTGGAGTTAGAAATTTAAGAGGGAAGAAAGTACTAAAAATAGTTCAAACTGAAAGAAATGAAGGAAAAATTTAAGCCTCAATTTGAAATATTGAAGTATTCTGTAGGCAAGATATTGAAGGATACAGTAAGCATCAAATGAAAAGAGAAGAAATAAATAATCGTTGCACAAAAAGAGTGGTCAGTTTTTAAACATTTCAATGGTCTTGAAAGAAGAAGTCCAATCTGCCAAGAGGCATTAGTGAAAAACACAGCTCCAGGAAAGTATGGGATGATAATTGGAATGTTTCAACTGGTGATGATTCATGGGGGGCACGCACTAGTTTAGAAGAAATTTGGAAAGCCACCAGGCCAACCAACTGGAAGAGATCCCAATTTGTACACATTCTGCAAAAACAAAAACAGAATTGCAGAACATTATCATTTGTATCACATCAAAGTAAAATCTTGCTGAAGATCAACGATGGTGCAGCAGTACATTGACAGGGAACTGCCAGGCATTCAGGCGGGATTCGGAGAAAGCTGTCGAACAAGGCCTATCATTGGCTGAAAGTACAAAATTCCAGAAAGATGTTTAGCTTTGTTTTATTGGTCCTCCAAGGGAAGTCGGAGGTATGGATCATTGAAAACTATGGCTAACATTAGAAAGAACAGGAATTCCAGAAAACTTACTTTTTCTAATGTAGAACTTGTACCTAGACACTTAACAGAATAAGCCAATGCTATATGATTTAAAACAGGAAAGGTATTCTCTCACCTACTTATTCAATCTGTATGCTGAGTAAATGCACATCTGGACTATAGAGAAGGAGCGTGGCATCAGGATGGGAAGAAGGCTCACTGGCAACTTCAACTATACAGGTGGACTTGCTGAGAGCCCTGAGGCCTTGAAGCACTTGCTGATGAAAATCAAAGTCTTCCCTACGGGTTGCAACTCATTGTAAAGAAAACCTAAGTCCTTATAACTGAACCAATAGAAAATGTTGTGATAAAGGGAGGAAAGATCGTCAAGAAGTTCATTTTACTTGTTTCCACAAGTGAATGCTATGGAAGCAACAGTCAAGAAATCAAACAAGATATTACATTGGGCAAATCTACACAAGACCTCTTTATAGTGCTAAAAAGCAAAAGTGTCACTTTCAAAACTACTTCAGCCATCATAATTTAAATAACCTCATGTTCTTGTGAAAGCTTGAAAATGAGTAAAGAAGACCTCAGAAGAATTAATGCGTTTGAATTATCGTGTTGGCAAAGAATGTTGGGAGTACTATGAACTGCCAAAAAAAATTACTTTTCACTTTCTCTTTTTGTTTATTTTGTAAATGATTTTTTCATTGTGGATTAGATGGGAGGGATATATAAATCTGCCTTGAAAGAGGAATGTTCATTAGAAGTCAGGATGATGAGATTTCATCTAATGTATTTTCGACCAATCCCTAGAAAAGTCTCTCATTGGTAAAGTAGAGGATCAGGGAAAGGGAGACCACTGGAACAGGGGGTTGACACACCGCTGCATCAATGAGCTCCAACATAATTGTAGGGATCTTGTAGTATTTGGTTCTCTTATAATCGAAGTCACTGTGAGTGAAACCCCACTCAATGTCATACGCACCAAATAATTCATATCCCTCTGATTGGGAAGGGTTTTTGTGGTTTGCTCACTATTTTCACACGTCCAATCAGAGCTTGACTGACTATTGTACTTATCTCCAGTAGCATAATTTATCAAAGAGTAAATGTTTTAGAATCCGAAAGTCACTGTTGCATGTGCCACAGTGTCATTTGTTTCTAATTCTTCAGATTCTAAAGAATTAGAGGTTATTTACATAAAACTGAATTCCCGATGCTTCTGGAAAATAATGTTCAATCAGGGTAGGAGACAATTTTCTGTGAAGGGCCATTTGGATGTTCATTGGTAGGTCATTCTAAATTACCAACTTAAAAACTAGACAGTTGTCAATCTTTAATTAGCTCACTCCTAATGTGAAGGCTGGGACTGCTTCTCTTTGGTTGAGGTATGTGATTCTACATAGTATTGATTCCACACCCCTGGATTAATTGATCAGTGATTATGGGGGAAGAGATAATATCACAAATAACAGATTCCAGATTATTAGACTTTTTCATATCTTTCCTCCCCACCTGAGTTTTTTAACTTCTAGGTCTTCTCTGCAGCCTTGCTAGTCCAGGACTGGAATGCTAAACCACAGGTCAGAAGGTTGAACCCACAAGCTGCTCCTAGGAGGATCGATGCGTCAGTCAGCTTCCAGAAAAACGTGCGGCTTTGGAGGCCGATAGAGCAGCGCTGCTTTGTGCTATGGAGCTGCTACATGTTGGCAGTAGGTGTGGGCTTCGGTGGGGAGATGAGATAGTCTCTAAATCTTATGATTCTGCTAATGAAGTGAACTTTTAGATAGTGTAAGAGTTTATTTTATCACCAGAGGGCAGTGAGGCCCACAAAAACAACAAGAACAACAACAACAAAGAGTTTACTTTATCCTATATAAAAATAAGTTTTAATAAAAAGAGAAACTAAAGAGTAATTTGCATATTAATAGACAATTATTATATTCACATCTTTATCATTCCTGCTATAAAATATCCTTTAGCCCATCGCACTCATCCTCACAGCAATTAACCAGTTTGAATAAGAACTAAATTATGTGTATATTCCTGAACTTGTGTCTTTATAGCAAAGCACATCAATAAAGAGCTATATAAACATTCACTCTGCTCCAAGACATAAAGCACTGTGCCAATGGGCTTCAGTGGGTCTCAGAAGGTGCTCCAGTGAGCTCTCTTCATTCTCTCCCAAAGTCACTTTATTTTTCTCAAGCAAGCCACCATCGAAAGCTATGCTTAGGAAATAGTCTGCCATGGTCTCTCTGTCTCCCATCCAGGTTATCTTTGGGTCCGGAACGGAAGATGGGATGATGGCAGGTAGGCTTCTGCTTCCTAACCTAGTCTCAGTTTCATAGAAGACCCCTCTGATTTTTGTTCACAGTCACTTTCTCCGTCCTGCTCATGGGCGAGCACCCCAGGGCTCCTGGTCAGCCCCACTTCTTTATCTGTTCCTGGCAGGAACAGAGGGAAGGCTCATCTCTGTATGAGAGTGGTGCATGCAGAACACCTGCTCTGTGCCAGTTGCAGAAAGCAAATTATTAACTGTGGAAGACCAGCAATTGCTTGTGAAGCTTTCCCTTTCTGTGCTCTCTTGATGTCAGTTAACTCATGGGTCATCTACTGACTGTATGCAACTTATCTTTTGTTGTTGTTGCAATTTTGACTCCTGGAATGACAGTCAATATTCACTCAGGCTTCAACATTCATCTCCACTTAACACTCAGTCCTATATTCAACCCTCCCTCTTACGCTATTTCTATTTACTTCTTTATCACCTCTTTCACAATACTCTCCTCCCATATTAAAATATATAGCTTATGTTTTTCTGCATCCAAATATCCCTCCAAAGTCATTAATGTTTCCTAGCGTTCACTGGACGACAAGCCCCCAACTTTAGCATGTTTACAACCCAAATCATTCTTGCACAATGCTTAATGGGTGTGATATTTAAGGATTTTGTTGTTGTTTTTAGGTGCCGTGAAGTCAGATATGACCCATTGCAATCCTATGCACCACAGAATGAACCACAACCTGATCCTACACCATACTCATCACTGTTCACATGGCCGTGCTCAACAGCGTAATCATGGCATTCATCCATCTGGTCAAGGATCATCCTCTTTTTTGCCACGTCTCCACTTTACCAAAGAACTCCAGGAACTGGTTTCTCCCGACAATATGGTCAAAGTATGTAAAATCAAGTCTTACCATCCTTGCCTCTAAGGACTACTCTGGCCATATTCCTTTCAATGCAAATTGGCTTTTTCTTTCACCAGTCCATGGGTTCTTTCAATATTCTTTTCCAGCACCACAAGTGAAATGCATCTGTTCTTCTATGGTCTTTCTTATTCAATGCCCAACTTTCACATGCATATGAGGCAATGAAGTATACAATATCTTGGGTTAGATACAACTTAGTTCTCCAAGTTATATCCTTGTACTTCAATACTTGAAAGAGGTTTTGTGCAGATAGGAATTCATCTTTTGATCTCTCGACTGCTGCTTCTCTGAACACTGCTTGTGGATCCAAGTAAGACAAAATCCTTGAAAACTTCAACCTTTTTCCCACTTATCTCGATATCACCCACTGATCTGCTTGTGAGGATTTGGGTCTCCCTCACATTGAGTTGCATATTAAAGGCTGCAATTCTTGTTCTTCCTCTGTAGGTGCTTCAATTCCTCTTTACTTTCAGCAAGTCAGGTTGTGTCATCTGCATAACACAAGTTGTTGATAAGCCTTCCTCCAATTCTAGCAGAGCACTCATCTTTATATAATACAGCTTTGATGATTTGCTTGGCATATAGATTGAACAAGTATGATGAGATGATATAAACCTGATGGACACCTTTCCTGATTTTAAACCATACAGTAGCCTCTTGTTTTGTTTGCACAACTATTTCTGGATCCATATGCAAGTTCCAAATGAGCACAAAGAAGTGTTCTGGAATGCTCATTATTTTCAAGGTCATCCACTGTGTTAGTCCAGGTGAACTAGAGAAACAAATTCATAAGCACTCATATGTGTATAAGAAAGAGCTTTATATACAAGAGCAGCTGTACATCAAGAAAACAGCCCAACCCAGCCCACTCAAGTCCAATATTTGTCCATATGTCTGACAGCAATCTGCAAATTCCTCTGCAGACACATAAAACATTTGCAGTGATACTGGATGCAGGAAGATCACAGGCCAGCGGGTGCAAAGTCAGTGGTGATAAACATAACTCAGCACTGACAAGGGTCTCTCTGTGGCTTCTCCGGCTTCAGAGATCTGGTTGTATCTATCTTGCTGTATTTCTACAACCGCTGTTTAATGATCTTAAGGAAAATTTCACTTTTTTGTCACATCAAGGATATTACTCTATCATTTGAGCATTTGATTGGGTTAACTTCTTTGGAACGGGCACAAATATAGATCTCTTTGAGTCAGTTGGCAAATGAGTAGTAGTTCATCAGTTCCTGAAGCTTTGTTTTTGGTTAATGCATTCAGTACAGTTTGAGCTTTGTCCTTCAGTACCATTGGCTCTTGTTCACATGATTCCTGCTGAACTAGTTCTTTTTGATATTGTGAGTCTGTGTTTTCTTTCCATCTTCATTTTATGCTTCCTGCATCACTCAATATTTTGCCTAAAGAAACTTTGCGAATTACAACTTGTGACTTGGTTTTTTTTCTTGTGTTCTTTCAACTTCAGATGCTGAGCATCTCCTTCCTTTTGGTTTTCTAATTCTAGGTCCTGGCACATTTCATTATAATACTTGGCTGTCTTCTTGAGCTGCCCATTGAAATCCTTGACTTCATCCTTTTTTCCATTTGCTTTAGCGACTCTATGGTTGATAGCAAGTTTCAGGGTCTCTTCTGACATCCACTTTGATCTTTCCTGTCTTAGTGACCTTTTTTTCATCATGAATGACGTTCTTGATGTTCATCAGATCTTCTGTCATTAATGTTCAAAGCATCAAATGTGTTCTTGAGATGTTCTCAAAATCCAAATGGGATAGACTCAATGCCATATTTTAACTCTTGTGGATTGTTTTAATTTTTTTTCAGCTTTATCCTGAACTTACAGATGAGCATTGATGGTCTATTCCACAGGCAGCAGAGGCCTGATTTTTAGCTGTTTCTGCATTGTACCTTCCCACAAATGTAGTCTGTGTATTCCATCTGGGGAAATCCATGTGTAAAGTCACTTTATGTGTTGCTGAAAAAGGTATTTGCTATGAGCAAGTCTTTGGTTTTGCAAAATTCTATTTTAGGATCTCCAGCTCCATTTCTATCACCCAAACCATATTTTTTAACTACTGCCCCTTCCTATTTGTTTCCAACTTGTGCATCACAATCACCAACAACTTTCCATAACTCTTGATTGCATGTGTGGTCAGTTTCTGACTGAAATCATTGGCTTAATTCTTCAATTTCTTCATTACTAGTCTTTGTGGCTTGTATAGTAAGTTGAATAAGAGTAGTGTTGATTGGATTTCCTTGAAGGCAAACTGATATTATCTGATCACAGATAGCATCGTACTTTATGATAGATTTAGCAAAATCCTTTCTGACAATGAGTGCCACATCATTCCTCTTGATTGTATTATTTTAAGCCTAGTAAATCATATGATTCCTGATTCAAAATAGCCAACACCAGTCCATTTCAACTCAAGAGTGCCTAGGATATTGATCTTCATGTGTTTCATTTCATTTTTTGACCCCTTCCCATTTTCTTGAATTTGCACTTTACACATTCCATGTTCCAATAATTAGATGGTTTTTTTTTTCATCTGTTTCTCTTTATCTTGAGCCATGTTCCATCAGCAAATGAAAATTTGGAAGGTTCCTTTCCCACAGGTTTTACCCAACTCACTTCACCATGGTTGTATTCTTCTGGCACCTTTCAAGTGTCCACAAACCTGAGAGGCTCATCCTCCTGCTGGAAAAACGTGTTCTGCTTTCTTTGTTTAGGCTTCCAGTGTGTGGCAATGCATTGCATTTATGCATGAAATTTTCAGGGGCTTTTTCTTCCAAAGGGGGGAGCTGAATCCATCTTTGTTGTTTGTTGTTAGTTTGAAGCTCCTCCAAAAGCTGTTCACATTGGTAAACTGGCTGCATTTGAAATGCCCATGACAGAGCTGCCAGCATCCTGGTACCACAGGAGCCACCACAGTGTGTCACACTGACAGACTTTAGGATGAGAAATCTTCAGTTTCACAGGGAGTGTTTGTAAATAATCTTACACTCACTTATTCCATAAATTGCTATATGGAGTGTTGTGGCTGAAATAAAATAACTCTATTGACAAAGACTTCTTTCCAATCCTAACTTGTTTTATGATTATTTTATTTTTACTGATCAAAGGATCTTTGGCTTCTTTATTTATACTATAAGAAAACTAGACTAACTAATCTCCATGGTCTTCTTCAGCTATACTCAGATGTTCAAGTTACGTATCTGCTATAAATCCCATTGATTTAATGTTTTAAATTTCTACAAGGCTTTACTCGTTTAGTGATCTCATTTCCACCCACCTAAATTATGAGAGAGAAAAAAACATGCCTATGCTGACTGTATAATTTCATTGTGCTTTCTTTTTTTTCTCTGGCATCACTGTCCTGGTGGGAGTAGGAGGCCCAGCCTTGCTCCTGGATATCTGCTGCTGGATTTGAACCACCAACCCTGTAGGCCACAGTCCTGCACACAACCACTATGCCACCGGGGCTCAGCCCCTCATTGTGCTTTCTTAAAAGCATATTTCTACTTCACAAGCAAGAGCACACACTTAAGATTGCTCAGTTCTTGGAGTATATATTGTAAACCACTTCATAATCCTTTAAAATAGCTCTGACCTATCACAGCACAGCAAGATTATTCCAAGGTAATCTAAAATCTTACAGCAAGATAGCTCATTCACTTTGAAGATAAGCCTGTTTGTTAACATGGGAGTGTGAACATGGGTTTAGGCTTATCCCAGATAATTTTTTGTTAAGTGTGGACAGTGATCAGCTAGCCCATAAATATTCTTAAAGCAATAGACTTGCAAGTACTAGTCACAAGCTAAACCTTATTTTTCATCAATGATAAAACCTTAAACTATACAAAACAATCTGACTTATAGTCTTCAACCAGTAATACTGGAAAATCATATTTGACAGTCAGATAAAATAAAATATCTGATTGGGTAAGGAAATGGTTAGCATCCAGTGAGGGAAAGCACATTAACAAAAAGCTCTATTTTCTGCTTAAAGTGCTGAGGTCTTAAAGTCTCAGACCAAAGGAAGTATGTCTGTTTCCATCTCTTACTATCAGTCTGTTTTCTAAATTGGTTTGATTCAAAGCCATCTCTTGCTACAATGAAACAGATTTTTAATAAGATATTATTCTTTTAGAGATGGACTTTAGGGGAAACACTGAACCTCTTTATTGCACCCTCTTGAGTTATTAAGGATTTTGACGATATGCAACTATAGTAAATGATGTGGAGGGGGTCACCATATCTAACCTCCTGGATTCTACAGCCATAACTTAGAGGTCAGACATGCCTGAATGCTCCATCATTCTTTTCTGACACCAAATGTTCTTCTCAAGTCACTCTGCTTCTGTGCTGGTTGCAATAATTCACTTCTCTGGCCACACAACTCACAGACAATGCTCATAATTATGGGGGATTGCTAAGGAAGTTAATAGACTACCACAAGTCAGGACCAGTAAACGCATCTCTTCTTAGCCAGCAGCTCAATCTCTCTCCAGTTTTCAGTCACGTGGTGCCCGGGGCCTCTGACTCTGTGCACCAGAAAGCCCGCCTGAACATCTGCCTCACACTTCCATCGCCCTGAAGCTGATCCCCTGCTGCCTTATGCTTTCCTGGGCGTGGCCTCTGGTCTAGGCCAGGCTTCCTCACTCTACTCCATCATCCCCCTGCCACAGTCTCTGGTGCCTGTGGTCTGGGCCTCCGACACGTCGCAAACAGGCTCTCTAGAGGGTCCTGGCATTTCTCTCTGTCCCTGAGATGACTCTTACACACAGAGGAATGGCTTTGATGGCCCTGTGGGTTTTGTCTTTCAGCAACCCATACCCCCAGGGAAACCACTAAAATCAAGACTTACTCCCACCTTAATCGCGTTGGTACAGCAGAAAACGACCTCCAAAATAGGATTATAGCCACAGCATAGAATCCAGAACACCAATACAATACATAAGGAAAAGTAACCAGACATCCCACTTTTGGCGGGACAGTCCCGACTTTAAACAATCACCTCCCCCCCAACCCCCACTCCCCGCGTCCCGTGACGTTTTAAAAAAGTCCCGAATTTTTTAAAGAATGCATGACAAGCTAGAGTGCAGTTACATTTCCTATATTTCCCCCTCCCTGCCCCCACCCCGTCAATGGTGTCCCGCTTTACCAATATTAAAATCTGCTCACTTTACCATTTTAACTGACTGCATTTCAGGAACAAAAACTTCAGGACTGAACATATGTAGAGAGCAACCAATACAGTTATTTAAAAAATGACTTTTATGTTTGGGCATGTCAACTTAAATGTGACGTCATCACTATAAGCAAAGCAGTCTTCAAATATAATTAAAATGTTATAGCCATTAAAATATTGAATATAAAGAATAATATAAAATTTGCTGTCTCAAAATTTTGCTATTTTAAATTTCTATTCGATTTGGTTGGGAGGCTTTGTACGTTATCTCTTAGAATTTCCATAAACTTTTCTGGTGGGTAGCTTACATTTATTATGGTGATCTTTTATTCTGCAAAAGTTTAAATCTAATTTCCCATTTTTAAAAAATTCTTACATGTGGCCTACAATGTTCTTTTTAGGGTAAGACATTGATTAAGCATAATCAGAGCATATAGATTCAATTCTATCCATCCATTTCCAAAGATAAGCTTCTCTCACTTATAAAATCAAGGCAGACATTCTGCAAGATATATTTGTCCCACATTATGCATACCTTCTTGCATACAATATCAGACATTGCTAAGTAAGCTGGGGTTTTTTTCCATTTTTTTTCTAATTCTCTGAACTGAGAAGAATTATATATCATATCCTTCAAGGACAGAAGAAAAGGTGTGTGCCTGTAAATAAACAGCACGAAGATCTCAGCCCCATCCAAAAGTTAAGCATTAAAAATTTTTTTACATAAGTAGATATTTGTCAATATTCATAGTCCAGGCCTAGCTAATGAATGGTTGTCCCTAGCCCCCAAATTCATAGTGAATAATTGGCTCTTGGGTAGTTCTTACTGGTGTTGCTCTTTGAATGAGAGATTTAAGCTTTTCTAGAACAGTCCACATCCTAGCATCACAGTAAGAGAGTGGTCAAAACCATGTATATTTGAAGTCTGACCTTGGAAGAAGGATGTGGAACTGAATTGAGGTCATAAAAAAGACTTCTTTTGTAAGCTAAGTATGTTACAAAATATTGCACTCTTTAAATATTTTAAAGGAACTTAATACCCTAGGCCAGTGCACAAGGCTTTGTTGGTATTGAAATCCGGCCCCTGTTATATTTCCTAAACCATGCATCTTAAGACTCAATCTACCCAAACAAGACACTTTCTCTAATTTTACAAAAAGGAAACAAATAATTTAACTTGACCTAATTAATTATAAACAAGCCTCACAGCTTCCATGGATTACAATGTTAATCCAAAAAGTAAAATCATGTACACTTTAACCCTTTCCAGGATATAGAGGGTCCAAGAATCATTTTATTTTGTGGTTCCAACCAAAGTCTGGAGTAGAAATAAGATCAGCGTGTTTCGTGTGAAGCTTGTAAATGTGCCGTGGAACTATGCTGAGTCTGTCTCGTTGACTCTGCGCTCCCTGCTCCCTTGTTGTTATTAGAGGCTGGCAAGAGGGTCTGAATCATGGCAACCCAACGTGCAACTACTCCTCAAATTAATATCCTTGGTTTTCAGCATTCTTGAAGAAGTCTTACACAGCTTGTCTTTAGATCTCTTGACTGCTGCCGCAATGAGCGTTGATTGTGAATCCAAGCAAGATGAAGTCCTTGATGACGATAACCTTTTCTCCCTTTATCATGATGTTACTATTGGTGCTGTTGGGAGAATTTTGGCCTTCTTTGCAAAGAGCTATAATCCATATTAAGGTAGCAGTCCTTGATTTTCATTAACAAGCACTTTATGCTCCCCTCACTTTCAGCAAGTAAGGTTCTTCATCTGAATATTGCAGGTTGTCAATAAGCCTTCCTCCATTCCCAAGGCAGTATTCTTCTGAATATAATTCAGTTTCTGTGATGATTTCCTCATCCTGCAGATGAATAAGTGTGGTAAAATAATACAACCCTGCTGCACACCTTTTCTGGTTTTAAACCAAACTGGATTCTCCAACTTATAGGGGCTATAGAACAAAGCAGAACTGCCCCTGTGAGTTTCCAATATTGTAATGAATGCCCCAAATGTCCATATGTCAGTACCTGATAGCTGTGACTACGTTATGTGATGTCACATAAAAGAACTTATGTTTCAGAATCAGTGAAGATTGCTTATCAGATAACCATAGAATAGTGGGAGTTATCCCAGGTTATTCTGATGAAACCAGTGTAAGGTGACAAAAAGTAAATAAATAAGATAAAACACACAAAAATAAAGCAAGCACAGTCACAGAGTTAATCCTGACCCATAGTGACCAGTAAGATAAAGTAGAACTGTTCCTGTGGGTTTCTGAAGCTCTAAACCCACCCCACCCCCCGACCCCCAGGAATAGAAAGACTCATCTTTCTCCCTCAGAGTGGCTAGTGGTTTCAAGCTGTGAACCTTGCAGTCAGCAGCCCAGTGAGTATCTCACAGGGTAGATCTAGATAGTAATTCATGTAAAAGGAGAAAGATCGTTACTGAGATGGAGTCAGTTACTTAATTTGTCCCTTACAAGCAAAAATCCCTTCCGGCCATAATGTGTTATATTTTAAAATCTACATCTGTGCCTCTACCATAATTTCATTTTGGAGGGAATTCTCTGTCATGCTAGTTTCCAGAATGTGTTTTGAGTCTCCTTCTCACTAGGACATTTCACTCAAACTATCATCCCTTGTATCATTGGTGGAATAGTCTGTTGAAAGACAAAAAAAAGTTGCCTCATATTCTTCCCTGTGCATGAACCTACCTTCCTGATTTAGCACTGATAGAAAAGAGAAAAACTGCTTTGACTTCAGATATTTTTAACTTCTGGCGCTGGAACTTGCATGTGGCTGGTCTTTGCCAGACCACTGGTTTGTGGAACTTGGCATCATCTGATTGAATTTTACACATTTCTGCACCTTGTGGATGAGGAGGTCCCTACAAACTTCAGATTTGGGACTTACCAGTCTCCAGAATTATGCAAGCCATTTCCTTGCTGCTTCATGAGTTCTACGGGGTTTATGGATTGCAAAACTCAGGGGTATGAGCATTGTACTAAGGTAAGGAGTGATGATTAACATCAAGGGAAATGGAGTGGTTTAGCATCTTGGGAAAACTGGATATTTGGGGCATTCTTAATATCCATCTCCTTGGAGCTAACCTTGTATTAATTCTTCTAAGAGAAATTATTTTCACAATTTCTTTCAAATGACCTAGTTATATACAAATAATTGTGTGGTCTTTAACCTCTGAGAAAATGAGCTCATTCCTCTCCAGAAAGAACATAATAATACCCATTCCACTGGTTTATTTTGAGGCTTACATAAGCCATGTCTGTGAAAGCACAGTGTCTTGAAATTTTTAGTTGTGTATGTATCTGACTGTGTAAAAAGCTATTTGTCAAAATTACAACATAAGTATGTCTTGTAAATACAGAGGTGTCTTTATCTCTTCAGTGCTTTTTAATCTTTAGCACATATATATGTAACAATTTACGGACAATGTAAAATAGCACAAATATTTTGCTTTACTATTAGATGCTACCTTACATTTTTTTTAAAAAAAGCCTATAAGTCTCTCTTGTATTTCCTCTCCTTAGTCTTTCTCTGTCTTCTATTGGATTCTGAATTAAATGTGTTTTCCAATTTGTCATGGAAGCATAAACCCAGATTTAATTGCTCATGGCTCCAGGAAGGTATTAGGTTTTGCTCTTTTCCTTAATGCAAAGTGAGGATCATGTATAAGCAGTAATTCTAATTTGTTTTTTTCTCATTTTTAAGAAAAGGAAAATGAGAAAATAAATGCATCCCGGTGAAGAGATGTAATATTGATAAAATGTCACTTTATTTCATTAGAAAATAGTTTGGGGTTAATCTAATTTCACTCAAGAATGTCTACTAATGAAAAGGAAAGCAAACCCTATCACTTCTGCTAGCTGCTGTTTGGTTCACATGACCAGATGCCTCCCTGCATTTCATATGGCAATGGGGAAGTGGACCCAAATTTTGTGATCCACACAATCGTTTATATTGGGCATAAGCTAAGTCCTGCTTGTGACTGGCATCCTGTTTTGTTGTTTTAAATCAAAAGCTCAGCGTTGGGTAAAATAATCAGCCTTAAAAAACACTCACTTGAGGAATTGCCTTTACCTTTCTTGGTGTGTATTTGAGAAGATTACAACTGTGCCTAGTCTCAATATCTCCTGGCCAAGAGGAGAAAGAGGACCTCTACTAAAAGAGTTTCTTTAAATGGAGCTCACTTGGGTCAGGGTGTAGTTTTAAGGATAGATAGTCCTGGCACCAAGGTTGGTTGGCATAGCAGAGTTCACAAGGACAAGGTTTTGCTTCCAGCTTTGGTGAATAGCAACTGGGAGTGGTGGGTGGTGTTTATCCTAAAACCTCATAGACAACCATCTAAGATACAATTATTGATCTTTTCCTGTCCAGGGAAATAAGAGTGATTAAAATCTAAAGACACATGGAAACATTGACTAATGGACAGTGCAAATACAAGTCATTATACTCCTAAGACCTGAAGAACTAAATGGTGCCTGGCTACCGCTATTGCCTTCTCTGAAAGAATTACATACATGTATGTATATAATAGCCCCGATAAAATGATTTTTTAAAGAATTTTCTGGAACTAAAGAACAAATTTTATCCAGCAACTGCTCTCCAGGAGCAAGACTAGGTAGCTCCCACGACCACCAGAGGGCAGTGAAGCCAAAAAAAAAAAAAAAAAGAACAAATTTTAAAATTTTTAAAAAACAAGATCCCAGAAAGAGTGGCAGAACATGTAGACATTAACTCAAAAATTATAAAAGAGACCAGGTTTTGGAGGATGGATAGAGATTGTGGATTCCTCAAGAACCAGGAGCTTCATTACCCTTCAGTTCTCAAATTGAACTCATCCCATGTTAGAATAATAAGCCATTTACTATGGAAAGAGAAGTATTTACCAAAGGACAGGAGGTTAAGAAAGAAAGAAGAATGGAAATAGGAAACACTGGGTGGGAGGGGGAGAAGGGAGTGGATTAAGTCATAAAATAAGCATATTTTGAGGGGATTGCAATGTGTATATATAGCAAAATGTGTATAAATTGTTGTATGTTAAATTGATTATTGTCTCCATAAGCCTTCACTTAATTCACAATTAAAAGTTCATATGATTAAAGCATATAGCTATCCCTGCAAAACAGTGCTTAGGCAGCTCAATTGATTCTGTTTGACTATTAATAAAAGAGCTGGTGGTTCAAACCTCTCCAGAGGTGCCTTGAAAGAAAGACCTTGAGATTGTCCTTGTTTTTCTAAAACAGATCCACACACATATGTTCACAACTTTACTTATTCCTACAAATACATCTCTATACACATACCCGTGACCAAACACTTGTCTTTCCTAATGTCAGGTTTTGTTTTTTGTTTTGTTTTGTTTTTAATGCTAAATTAATTCGATTGGTGGCACATGCCGATGCTTTGAAACTTGACTTGGAGTTTTAAAAGAAATACCCACTCACACCAGAGGGCAGTGATGCCTAAAACAATATTTTTAATTAAAAAAAAAGAAAGAAAGAAATATAAGGTGAGTTCAGGTAAAAAGAAAATGCTTTGAAAATGATGGTGGCAGCAATGGTACAATCATGCTTGATTTAATGAATTATGTATTTTATACTACCTGTAGGAGTTCACAGTGAAATGATTTTTAAAAAGAGAAATAGGTGGAGCAAAAATTATCCATATTATACAATATCAAACTTGCAACAGCAAATTTTAAAAATAAATAAATCATCTTATTGTGGGTTTTCACAGCTCTTATAACAATTCATACATCAATTGTATCAAGCTCATTTATACATCTGTCTGGCAACAGCAATTCTAAAGGCTAGTTTGGAAACTTACCAAAAACAACCCCAAAATTCATACTCATTGTTATTGACTTATAAGAAGCTTAGAGGGGCAGTGATTTGTGTTAATGCTGCTGAAATAGTTGATAGAAGTCTGTCAAGAAAGACGGCACAACTTTAAAAAAATGTAACCAATATCATTGGATTATACATGCAGAATCTGTTGAAGTGGGCATGCTTTGTTCGTATTTTCAGCAAAATAGATAAATACTTGTTTAAAAAAAGAAATATAAGGCAATCTCTTCATTTAATGTTTCTTGAATATTGCTTTTAAAGTGCAATTGTTCACTTTTACAGTGGTTAGATATATAGCTTAAACACTTTCTTATAAATTCTGATAGAAATAAATAGGTTGTGGTATGCCCTGGCAGCCTAAGCATCCTGGATAAAGGCTGTCATTGAGCACCAGAAAGTCATCATTCATTGGCCTTGCCCAGAAGATCTGAATTACACTCTCATGCACTGCCAGCTACTTTAATAGGATGTCCCTAAGGGTACATCATTAATTTACCAAACTAATGTGCCTGAACAGGATGAGAGATGGCTATGTTATTTTCTGGGCTAAAAGGATGTAGGGAATATCATGCATAAAGATATTTATGCCTTTTACTTTCAATAATTCAGATATCTAAATGAGGATGGATTCTGAAGGAATTCTGAGTGGTATGTATTAATTTGCAGATACTAAAATTATTAAGCTTGTGACATATGTGATGCTTCTGGACTCTGTAATACTTTTAAATTGATGACAATGAATTTGGTTTGTTTTTGGTTTTACTCTCATTCCATACTTAATAGGAGTGCGCATGTCTTATCTTTCCCAGACCTGTTAAAATAGAAATTAAGTCGTGAAAGTTCCTTACTCTGTGTCCTCTGATAGTTTCCTATCTTACTAAGACAACAGACAGCAACGCTGCATGATCTGTCCTTCTTCCTCTTTGGCATCATTGCCATTGGCTTGCTCCTTCATTTGTTCTGGTTTCTTTGCTGCTCCTCCAACAAGTAAGCATGTTTTTCTAAAAAGAAAGTTCTTTATTTTCCTTCTATTCTAATAGCATCAATAATCTAAAAATGTAAAGATTGTGATTTCTTGGCAAATCAGTGGGTTTATTTTGATTCATTCTATACTGACATTTCTCTAAATCTCTAGATTTATACATTTTTTCATATGCCATAAATTTACTATGTCCGTCTTGGGGTTTTTTTAGTTCAAAGAGCCCTAGTGATCCATTGGGATTAGCATTTGTCTGCTAACTGCACATGTAGCAGTTCAAGTCCAACAACTACTATGCAGAAAATGGCAAGGTAAAGATCAGAATTAAGTTGATTGGTAAGGTTTTTGTTTTAATTGATAGGTTTCTATTTAATGCAAAGACACACTGATATGTGCCTTCAACAGTTCTCTATAATATAGTATAACGATCTTTGATCTTTTGAATATATTGACCTAATTTTATTAATTATATGATTATGTGAATTACATTTTTAACTATGAACCTGCATGTTTATATTTATTCATATTTACATGAAGATTTCTAATTGACCAAACCTATTATTTCATTATTACCATGTGTTTTGCATTACTAACTGGGAAACAGATAAGAGAGTGTAAATGGATGAATTCTTTATTCTCATATATTAAGAAACCTGGCAAGCTGGGTTTCTGGGGTGGAGACAGGCCTTGTGAGTTGAAGATAGTACCAAACAAATTCTCATAATTAATTCTCATAATTAATATTGTTCCCCACTTTATCCTCCCATAATAATACTGACTTAAAGTTACCTCTTACAAACACATGACTAATTGCTATCTACCCAGCAGCTTTAACTATTGGAGCAGACATGTGCTATTACTCTCTAGGCTCTGAAGACAGCCCCTCCCCTTTTACCTGTCACAAGCACTGGTGTTAGGTTACTCTACCAATAAACTTAGGGACTTTTAAAATTAAGGTACATCCCAGCTTGTTACATATGTGGTTACCAGTAATTAGGGGCTTAGAGTATATAAGCCCCTGTTGAAAATATATTCTCTGTGTGTGTGTGGATCTGGCTCCTGAAGTCATGACAGTGGAGTTGAGCCTTTTCATGCTTTGTTAGGCTGATGTCTCTTTAATTTGCCCCTCAATTGCACAACCACCTCCTTGGACCCATTTGGTTGTGGGGGCTGGTACACCACAAGTATCATAGCAACTTAGAATACTCAGGAGATTTTCATCCTAAACAAGAATCCCATTCACATCACCCATTTCAACCTTTCAGAGATGATCTATTTTCATCTTTTAGATGTTTCCAATGACAAAGAACTGTCTAAATTTTAAAAGAGGTCTTATACATTACTGGATAATTTAGACTACCAGAAAGTTATCTCCTGTGTAGAGTTCATGCCACTATATTTTATAAAGGTGATTCACTTTGGAAAATAGTTCTACAAAGAGGTCCTCAAAGAGTTAAACAAGTTACTATCTGTCCCAGAAATTCTACTCCTGGAAATGAACAAATCAATACACAAAAGCCATGTTATACAAATATTCATAGCAGTTTTATTTACAAGAGTTTTTTTAAATTCAAACACAAGTTTGAATAAAGGTCCACAAATTTACAAATGAATAAATACAATGTGATTCAGTTGTCCAGTGGAATATTATTTGAAAATAAAAATGAAATAAAATAAGTAAAATGAAGCACTGATCACCACAACATGGATGAAACTTGAAAACATTATGCCAAGTAGAATAAGTCAGTTCAAAGGATTAAGTATATTAAGTGTTCAAAATTAGAAAAACTTATAGAAACAGAATGAGGATTAGTGGTTGAGTAGGTCAGGAGGTTAGAAAAATGTGAAGTGAGTGGTAAAGTATACAAAATTTCCTTTTGGAGTAAGAAAAGTATTCTGAAACTGATTGCTGTGATAGCTACATAACTATTTCAATATACTTTAAACAGACAGACAATGTTACCCTGTACTTTTTAAATAGACAATTTATGTTGAATTCATATCACTGTTTTTTTAAGTGAATGATATTTCTCACACAAAATGCACAAACTGAAGCAATATGACACACTTGGACAGACCACTGGAAAGCAATGGTGTTTAGGAAATGGCAGAAGAATATATATATATTTTCCTACCTCTCTGACGTGATCGCTGAAGACAAAATGGGTGCATAAACAAATGTGGTAAGTAAAGCTGATGGAGCCTGGCTATTAAAAGCCCTACATTGTGGGGTCTTAAAGGATTGGAGTTAAATAAAATGGCCATCTAGTAGGGAAGCAGCAAAACCCACATGGAAGAAGCACACCAGCCTGTGTGATCATCAAGTTTACAAAACAAGCATCCAAATTGATATGAAGGAGAGCAAGACAATTGAACAGCTCCTCTTAGAATGGCCACATGGAAGGGAGGATAAACCCAGGGTGCAATGTGGCACTGATGAACAATCTATCCTCTATTCTTTAAGATTTCCTACCCTTACTATCATGACCATTACATAATATATCCCACTGCTAATTGTAGATTTGCACTTGTTCATTTGTACATTTAAGATCTCTCAGTACATAGTAGTTAAGATAGAGGACTCCTCAGAAATAGTGACAGAAATAAGGGTTGCTTTAGCATATGAGAAATGAAAAAGGGTATACAAGAAAAGGAGAAGGGAGTTGATAGTATTGATGATTTTATAGCCCCACCCAATGGGATTGAACAACAGAGCATAACTGGGTGGGAAAAGAAGGGATATATTGGAATGAGAAAGAGACACCAATAAAAAATTATTTTGAAAAAAAATGTTATTTTGATAAAGTTTACTCAGAGTGGATTAGAAGGCCAAGAGAGATAATAGCTGTAACTGTTTAAGGAAGTAGAAGGCACAGTCTTTCTCCTCCTGCAGCGCTGTTTATGGTTTCAAATTGCCAACCAAGTGGATTGTAGCCCAAGCCCTACCCACTCTCCCATCAGTGCCAAGGACTGCTCAAATCAATTTACATATGTTCACTTACCGAATCTTCATAACTAACAAATAATTATTTGCTTGGTACTATTATTAACTATGTAGTTTAAACCATAAGGAAAATAAATCCCAAAGATGTTACCCAAGGTTACACAGCTAATTAGTGACAAAATCAAGATTGAGCCTTCTATCTTACTCCACACATCAATAAAAGACAAGGAGAGTATAATGTCTTATGCTAAGGAATGATAAGGATGATACTACATGTTGTTGGAAGGTCAAATAATTAAATATAAACACTTATGAATGTTTACTAGTTTTAACAAAATATGAGTCATTGATGTCCTTGGCAAGACCACTGTCAGCAAAATTAAAAGATGGATATTCCTTATATGTGAGACAAGATGAAGGATTGATAGATTGTGTTGCCTTCTTCATTGTCTCCTTAAGAAAGCTGAGTTTTTTAGAGGAAGATATCACTTTTTCTAATAGGTGCCTGAACACGTGCAAACAATTTCAGTGCCATATTTTTCCAAGTTAAAAGAAAATGATCACTTACAAATCATATTGTTCTCTGGTGACCCTGAACAGTCCTTACAGTTGTTATGTTTGAGCAAATACTACTAAAAGAAACCTCTGTGCACTTGTTTTTTATCAGATATCTAAAGAAGAAAATTCAAATAATTTTTAATAAATCACTCATTGTATATATACACATATATGTATATGTACATATAATGTCTTGGAACCTGTAATTCTGGTCTTTTTTGAATTGTTTTGAGAAAGCAAAGTTGCAAACACACTACTTATGAGATTGTGTATCATGTTTTATAATTTTTACTTCAACTATATAAATATCTCACTTTCATACTCTATATGATTCTTTGGGGGGGGGCAACATTTATATGCTTCTTTTTCGTGAGCAAATAGCACCATCGTCATCAAAATGTCTACTTACTTCTTCTGACCCCTGGTGGCATTTGGATTATCAGTCAGTGTCCCAAGAGAAACAGATTTTACCGTCAAACTGAGTCGGGGATGATTTTGTAAAATAGCTTTCATTTTTTAGAGCAGTTTTAAATTTAGGATAAATTGAAAAAACATAGCATCCTTATACATACCTTCACCCAATTTCCTCTGTTATTAATATATCACATTAGAATGATATATTTTATAATTCATAAACAAGTATTGATGCATTATTATCCACTGATGTCCATAGTTTATCGATATTTTAAAGTTTTTACCTAATATGTTTTGTTTTCCAAGACCTTACCCAGAATATCATATTACCTATATTTATCATGTCTTCTTTAACTCCTTTTGACTATAATAATTAACCAGAGTTTGTTTTTAATGACCTTGACCAGGGCAGGTCACCAGGTCTTTTTATTATAAAATGGCAGGTGGATTCTAACCTCTGAGCTGAGTCCTTAATTTTGACACTCTCAGGGCTATTCAAGTTGGCAGCACCAAGCAACAACACACTAGCCTGAAATTGGCAGTCTGTACCCACCTAGTGATGCTGCCGAAGAAAGACCTAGTTATCCACTTATGTAATGTTGACAGCCAACCAAACCCTATGGAGACCTGGAGAGTTGTATTCTGGAATACACAGGCGTACCCAGTTAGAATCAACTTGAGGACAACAACTATGTTTTATTTTGGTATGAATTACAACAAGTTTTACAACAAGTAAAGGAGATTTCAGTAGACACCACCACCACTACCTTGTGGACAAATAGAAAAATACAAGTTAAATACACACACACAAGCTGAAAGCTGGGAATCAACATAAGGCAGACAAGATGTTTGTCCTAGCACCATCTGGTGAAAAATGAAGGTGAGTGATGCCCCCTGTCTTCCATATGAAACAAAAGAAAATTCTCTCTGAATTTCACCATTTCCAATTTAAGTCTGCCGAATGTCCATATATTAGCATCAATCAACACTCACAATATTGAAGAATCCAATGCTTTTGAGAACATAAGATGTCATGATTAAAGAGTCAGAAGAAATAACAAACAACAAGTTCTTTTCTCCCAGGGTTGCATTTATTTTAATTGATCATATCAAATCAAGAAAATCAGTAAAAGGGCTCATAAGAGACTACTATGAATAATTACATGCCATTGAATTATATTAAATGGACATATTTCTAGAAACACATATACTACTCTTTGAATTAATTCAAAGAGAATAGGAAATGTCAACATGTTCACAACTCTAGAGGAAATCAGCAAACATATATATATCAACAATTAAAAAATCAGGGACCAGATGACTTAAATGGGAAATTATACTAAATGTTTATAGAATTATACTGAACACATAGAACAACAATCTTTCTTAAGGTCTTCCAAAAACTAGGAGACATTCAAAGTCACTCTATAATCCTAGAATAACTCTGATACTGCAACCAAACAAAGGCATCACAATAAAATATATATATATATATATCAATAACTCTTATAAATACAGATGCAGCAAAACCTCAACAAAGTACTCACAAACTTAATGCAACACCACAGTAAAATATTTATACACCAATGTCAAGTAATATTTATTCTAGGAATACAAGAATGGTTCAACATTAGAATATCATTCAAGGTAATATACCACATTAAAAGTAAATATAAAGAATCATATGATAATCTGAATCAACTCAGAAAGTGCATTTGTCAAATTCCAGCATCTTTTCAAGATAAAAACACTGGCTACACTAAGAACAGAAGAGAAATTCCTCAAAGTATTAAATGCCGTTTATGAAAAAGTACAGCTAACATCATGCTCAGTGGGAAAAGACAAAGCTTCCTTTCTAACATACAAAGCAAGAAGAGAATTCCTAACCATTGCTATTTAACATTGTACTGAAATCACTAGTCAAAACAAGTAATCAAGTATAAAACCTTGATGAAAGAAACTACAGAAGACCTAAATAAATGGAAATACATTTTATTTACATGGATTGGTAGGCTTTATGTTAAGAGGATGTCGAATCCCAAAAGAATCTATTTATAAATTCAAGATATTCTACAAAATTCCAACAGCCTTTTTTGCAGCTATGAAGAGGTTGGTTCATATGTATGTGGAATTGCAAGGGGTCCCAAATAGTCAAAGTAGTCTTGAAAAAGATAAAGACTTCTCACCTTTCTCTATTCCAACATATTCTATACAGCTATAGTAATTCAGTCTGGTCCTGATATAATGATAGACAAATTAATGAAATACAATTGAAAGTCCTGAAATAAACTCATATAACTATGGTCAGAAGGAGCCCTTGTGGCATAGAGGTTAAGTATTCAACTAAATACTAACCTCAGAAAAAGAATGGCAGTTCATGCACACCAGTGACTCTGTGGGAGAAAGATATGGTAGTTAGCTTCTATAAAAATTAGAAACACCATGGAGAAGTTCAACTCTGTCCTGTAGGGTCACTTTGGGTTACAATCAACTTCAAAGGCAACAAATTCAATGAGTACATGGTCAATTGATTTATAACAAGTATGATCGGTCCATTCAATATTCAATGAGGAAAGAATAGTCTCTTCAATAAATCATACTGCATCTCCACATGCAAAAACTTTGACCCATATCTCATAATGTATAGGAAAATAAAAAATGGTTCAAAGAACCTAAATGTAATACATAAAATACCTTTTAAAACAAATTAGAGAAGTAATGGTTGAGAGCTAATTTTTCCACAATGAATTCTTAGATATGACACCAAAATCATGAATGAAGACAAGATTTAAAAATTGGGACATCATCAAAGTTTAAAACTTTTATAATCTACACATAGGAAAAATGTGAGAGAAACTGTATCTCCGGTAATGTTTAATACCTACAATATACAATGAACCCTTACAACTCAACAATAAAAACAACTCAATCCCCACAAAATAGGCAAAGAACTTAATAGACTCTTAACAGAAATATATACAAATGACAAAAGCACATGACAAAATGGTCGACATATTTAGTCATTAGGAAAATGTAAGACACCATTCCATTTGCACTATAATAAAAAACATCATTAAAACAAAAGCCACATTTGCAAGGGCATAGAGAATTTGGAATACCAAATTGCTAGTGAAATATATAAAATGTTGTAACCACTATGGAAAGCAATTTGTCAGTTGCTCAAAAAGCTTAATGTAGAATTGTTATTTTATCAAGCAATGTCACTGCTAGATGTACCAGGATAGGTCCCAAAGTTTTGCTATTACGACTCCAGTTCATATATGCATGGATTTGTTCCAAACAAAGCGTGTTTAGACATGTCACTGTAATCAGTGGATGACTGTACACAAGGTCTCTTAGTAATACATTTGTGTGTTAGTCTGGATAGACTACAGAAACAAATTCATAAACACTAATGTGTATAAGAAAGAGTTTTATATACAAGAGCAACATTAAGAACATGAAGAACATGAACATTAAGAAGACATCCCAATGCAGTCCAGTCCAAGGTCATAAGTCCAATATTGGCCCCTATGTCCTGTATCAGTCTATAAAATCCTCTTCAGACTCACAAAACACATCCAAAGATGCCATGTACAGATAATCACATGACAGTGGGTAGGAAGTCTTTGTATCGAGTGATGTGGTAAACATCTCAGTGTTGCCAGGGGTCTCTGCATGACTTCTCAGAACCCAGAGCTGCATCAGGGTGGATCCATGTGTACCAGAGGAAGCCAACCTCTAATACAATACATCATGGGTTCAATAGGCACAATTATACCGCAATAATTATTATTTATTTTAGTAAAGTTATGGAAAGCATGAGAGAGGAAGAAAGAGCAAGAGTCAGACATATACCACATCATGGTAGCATGCTCACCTCAGTCTTGTTTGC
>PVJH01007138.1:0-95452 GCA_004026705.1 Nesogale talazaci | reverse complement strand
AGGAAGTGCCTAGGTCCCTGGTTGCATAGTTTTTGTTGGTCTTTAGCAAGATCTTCACTGAGCGTGGTGAAGATTTGCAGCAAGGTAATATCTAAAGCTTTACTGAAATAGCAGGTGAACCATTCAGTTTATAGGAGTTTGTTCAATAAATGCAAAGTCTCTCGTTTCCTTTCTACCTGGTGTTTGTTGCTAGGTTTGTAGCTAAAAGCTAATTCGAGGTAAGAGTTCGCATGTGCCTATCAATCCAAACAAAAATTGGCTATAAATAAGTGAACGATAGGGTAAAGGGTAATCCCTTATACTTCTAAAAGATGCTTTTGAACCAATGTCTTTTTACTTTAAAGTGTATCCTGATTAACTTTACAAATCCTTGCTTACACTAAAAACTTGAGGGTGGAATGAATTAAAAAACTTTGTTAAAGGCATATCTTCCCTAGGTTCTATACATAAGGAATTTGTCAAATTATTGTTTAACTCAATTATTATCTAGTATATGAGTCCTTAGGTGCAATCTGGTAAGTGTTAGATTGCTAACTGCAAGACCAGCAGTTCAATCCCCCCGGGAGATCTGTGGGAGAAAGATAAAGGCTTTCTGCAGCTTGGGAAGTCCTGTACTTGGTCACTATAATTTTGAATTGCCTCAACAGTACATGCACGCATGTTAGAAGTCCTTCTGTGGTGCTTGCCTAATTGAAAAGTTCAAAGTTTGAGTTTATCTAAGTGTGCCTCTGAAGAAAGTTCTGGAGATCTACTTCTGAAAATTGAGAGCCTTCAAAGCCTCCAGAGCTCTCAGTTACACTGGCAAACATGGGGTGGCCAATAGTCAGAATTGGTTCAGTTGCAGCAAATATGTATGCATCCTCCATGATAGTAAGTTGGGAATGTGAATGTATCCTACCTACCTTGGAGATAGGGGCTATCTTACATGCCTGGGACTTCTTTTGTGACCAAACATAAGCAGTGGACTTTGGTGGGTTGTGGGGTAAGGGAAAGTAACAATGTCATGTAACAATGAAAACACTTGGGTTCAGCAGCTCAATTTCCATATTAGACTTGGACAATTCATCCTGCTACTGCTCCAACATTCCATATCAATAATGGTTTCTCTTGGAACCTCCTCCTCCATCAGATTCCCCTTCATGATCTTTCTCCACTTTATTGATTGTCCTGTTGCTAGACTGTACTGAATGGCTCTGAATAGAATCGGAAATTGCTGGCAAAGCCATGCTCCTCAGTTAAAAGTCATACAAATCATTATACTAATGTTCCATCACTCATGAAGTTTTCCAAGATCACAGTAAAATTAGCATTTGACTAAGCTATACCTATAAGACAAATTGTTAGTGTTATGGAAATTGCCAATACTTTTTGTTTATTGAAATACTGGAAGCCTGTGTATAGGGTAACAAATGCAGTATGACTTAAATGTTAGCATTAATTGAATGATTACAATTATGTGATCATGAGGGAGAAAAGCCACTACTGACAAGATTGTGTCAAAATTAACTTGATGGCAGTAGAGTTTGGTTGGGTGTTAATTCTTACTAATAAAAGATTCCTAAATTCTTCGAGTCTCAAGATGATACTAATTAAAATGGAAAATAACCCCTAAATATTGCAAGCCTGTGACACTGAGCCCCATTTTAAAAATTATATGTAATGGTTTGGTACTCTCGGACCCTTCAGTAGCAATGTGTTTTTCATCACAGGAAAATCATCTTTCTAATCTAGGTTTTTGATTCAAATAAATGATGTCCAATTCCATGCACATGAAATGATCAACAGGTCCACAAAAGCCACCATTATGACCAATTTGAAACTATCTTCTTTGATAAAACATCAATCTCTGGCAACCACTCCCCTTGACTTTCCTGTGATGGCTGATGAGACTTAACTCAAAAGATTTCAAATGTGCATTCGTTAAAGCCTCCAGTCAGCTCACATCTTATTTTTAGCTCTGTCATTGCCCATTTCAGCAGAGATCCTACTTCAGAGATTGAACTTTTCAGCTGGAGCATTTCAATCAATGCCATATATTAAGATTCTGCTCTAAGCACCCACCCCCTTACCCTCCTTTGGCAAATGATCCTGACAATTACAGCCCAGAAAACATGCTTTCCAGAAAGAGAGAAGAACCAAAGAATGTTTATTTGCAGAAGGACATTACCAGAATTTTACTGAGCAGGACTCTGCTCAGCAATGAGCTTTTTTTTCCAAATAGAGAATGAAAATGCTAATGTGCATATTCATGCTCAAATATTCTTTGTTCAGAGAAGAAGTATGTACCAGGAGAAGGTACTGCACTGGATAACTGTGACTCAGAGTTCCACCCACTTCCCCACCAGCAGTGTCACCCAGCACCAGACACTCAGCCCCCCGAGGCCTTCATGATGTCACTGTCAAACAGGGTCAATACTATCTAACCATGTGGAAGGATGCCCGACACTCATTGGTGGTTCCTCACAGCCCTCAATGGTATAACTTCAGTAGAGAAGAAAATTCCAGATGGTGAGGAGAATCGGCATATGTGGATGGTTTATTGGTTTAGTTACATAATACACAGACTTCCGCTTCCTTCCCCCATGCAGTAACAGGGACCAGATTTGTCCTCCTGACAAAAACAACCAGAAATGGAGAAAGCTGAAACAATATTTTTGCAATTTATTAGACACCAGGAAATGAAGGGCAGGGGTTTTTGAGAGACAGGAAACAAATGAAGTGAGCCCTACACTGGCAAATGTGCTGAGAATTTTCATGTGGCAACTCAAGGAAAGGGAACTGGTGAACTAACTCCCTGCTTAACGACAAGGAAGAGAATCTAGGAAGATTAAGGAGGCGAGAGTTCACAGGACAGGACAGAAGAAACCTGTACACGGCGAGAACCCAGATATGTGCAGAGGGTCATCTTTGAAAATGTACCTAAGTATGGTCATCCCATGCATTGAAAGAAACAACCAGGACATGCACAAAGAACCACGGCCCAGTGGTCACACAGGGGCAAAAGTAGGTCCTGGTCCTGAGAAACTCAAAAATCATGGTATTGCTTTCCTAATTAGGGAATAATTGCCACAACATGATGATTACATATTCTCACCTAAGAAAACATTGTAGAGGTAGAGATTGGAAGGATTTGTCTTCAAGTTATCTTCATTCCAGAACAGAGTTAAATAAAGGATACTTGTAGGTATGTAAATACCCAGCATTCAACTAGGTAAAATTCACATCACCTGGCATCTAATAAAAAAAATTATTGAGTTTAAAAAGAATGTAGAAAAATAGCAACTATAATAAGTAAAGAAATAGATTAATTAAAATCAAAACAAAGCCGAAATAGAATTATCCAAACAAAATGTTCTTATAAATGTGTTTCATAGTTTCACATGTAATGTAACCATATAGGAGAGAGAATGAAAACTAAGTAGATGGGCTAAAAATAGTTCATATATTGTTGAAAAAAATATTGAGTTTGAAGTGAAAAACTTAAAAATATATATAGGTCATATTGTCTTAGCTGTAGACAATGCTAAATAGCCTAAACTATGTTTTATTTTTATTTTATTTTTATTTTATTTTTGGGCATTACTGCTCTCCGGTGGTGGGAGTAGGAGGCCCAACCCCACTGCTGGAATTGAACCTCCGTCCTAGTGGGCCGCAGTCCTGCGCACAACCATTACGCCACCGGGGCTCAGCCCTAAACTATGTTTTATTATTACCCTTTGAAGGAAGAAACAGTAGGCAGGAAAATATTTTCAAATAATAGCAATTAAAAGAAAACATAAATCTATAGATTTGAGAAGCCCAGTGAATCCTCAGAACATGATAATGAGGAAAACTATACATAGTATATCCTAATCAAACAGTTTGAAATCATTGATAAAGAGAAATCTTAAAAGGAATCTGATATAGTTAAGGAAATAATGTTAGAAGAAAAAAAATCTCGAACTGGAAATTCTATACCCAGCAAAAGTATCTTTCAAGGTAAATGTGAAATAAAGACATTTTCAGATATAAAAATTGAAAGAATTCATCACCAGCAGATATAAACTATAAGAAATGTTACATGAAATCTTTAGGTCAGAGGTATATATGGACTGACATAAAGAATGTGAAGATGTAAAGTGATATAGTAACTACATAGGTATGAAAAATTTATTTCCTTATTATTTAAATTATATGAAAAGGTATCTATTTAAAATTAACACTGTAGTATAGAAAAAGTGACAATAAGGACCGAGTGAAGAAGAGAAATAAAAATACTATCAGACTCTTTAAAAAAAATTTTTTTTTTTTTAGGCATAACTGCCCTCAGGTGGTGGGAGTAGGAGGCCCAGTCTTTGCTCCTGGGAGCCAGAATTGAACCTCCATCCCAGTGGGCCGCAGTCCCGCGCACAACCACTAAGCCACCGGGGCTCACAATCAGACTCTTAAGTGTGATATGATATAATGTGATATAAATTGTCATACATAATTGTTGTAAGTATAAAGATGTATATATGCTCAAAAATGATCACTAACATTTCATTTAAAAAGATAACAAAGGTGACAAAAATGAGTAAAAATCATAGTTCAAAAACCGAAGCCATTCCCACTCCCATCTAGTCAATACTGATTCATGGTGAGCCTATGGGTAAGACTAGGTCTGCTCCCCAGGGTTTCTGAGGCTGTAAATCTTTAATGGAACAGACAGATGCATTGTTCACTGTGGAGCAGTCAATGAGTTTGAACCACTGACCTTGTGGCTTGTAGTCCAACATGTAACATAGTACACTATCAGGCTCTTGCAAGTCCAAATGGTGGAATAAAATTAGGAAAACTGGCAAAGAATGACAAAACAAGATGGTAGATACAGATACTATCATAGGAATCTCATTAAATGTATATAAATTCAATTAAAAAGCAGTGGCTGTCAGATTGGATTTTGCAAGATCACAGGCTATAGGCTGAATAGATGAAATGTACTTTAAACAGAAATACAAAATAGGCTAAGAGTAAACATGAAAAAAATTATTATGTGTTAACCTTCAATAAAAAAACCTGCCAGGGCAGTGATGCCAAAAACAAAAAACAAAAAACAAACCCTGAAGCAATATTGACATCAAAGTAGATGTCAGAATAGAGATAAAGAGGTTAGCTCATAATAAAAAGGGAAACAAAGAGAACATAAAAACTCTGATCATAGAGGAAAGAACTAGAAGGCAAAATACATTTATAGAGGCATAAATAAAGGCATGTACATATGTAAATACATTAATATATATAGACAGGGATGTAGGTACATGTACATATATTTATATGTTAAAGATCAAGGTAGCAGATGGACATTGGAAATCTACTCAAGTCCTCCTTCAACCCAAGAACAGTTTGTTCTAGTAACCTAGCAATCTGTGATGCTCATATTCCTGGCATTTGCTGAAGTCAAAATGGGCGTATAAGCAAATATGATGAAGAAAGCTGATGGTGCCTAGCTATTAGAAGATAAAGCATCCGTGGTCATATAGGCTGGAAGTTAAACAAGTGGCCATCTAGCAGGGAAGAAACAAAGCCCAAATGGAAGAAGCACACCAGTCTGTGTGATGGTGTGGATGGGATCAGGAATCAGGCATCAGAAAACCCCAAATGCATTTATAGACAATGAGACATCCCCTCACAAAAGGACCACAAAGAAGAGCTGAGTCAGCTAGGGTGCCGTATAGGGCTGTCAAAATACACAACATTCTGCTAGTCCTTTGATCCTTCCTCCCCCAACTATCATGGCTCTAGTTCTACCTTACAAATCTGGTTAGACTGGAGTGTGCACGTACACTAACACAGAAAAGAACTCTCGACACACAGAATCTGGGCAGATAAGTCCTTTAAGAACAATAATGGGAGTAGGGATACCATGAGGGTAGAGGAAGTTGGGGAAATCAATTTGAATGCTAGACATTTAACATCCCCTCCCAGGGGGACGAACAACAAACATATGGGTGGAGAGAAACATCAGAAGGTGTAAGATAAGAAAATAACAATAATTTATAATTTATCAAGGGGTCAAAAGGGTGGGACAGTGGGGGAGGGAGGGGAAAAAAGAAGCTGATACCAAGGGCTGAAGTAGAAAGCAAATGCTCTCTTTGAAAATGATGGTGACACCATATGTACAAATATGCTTAATGCGATTGATGTATGGATTGTTATAAGAACTGTAAAAGTCCCCAATAAAATGATTTATAATAATGAAAAAACAAAAACCTCTATTTACATATATAATATCACAGCTTCTAAAGAGACAACACAGTGATGCCCTTCCCCCCCCCCCCCCCCCCCCCCAAAAAAAAGAGACATCAAAAGTAGTACTGCCTGGCAATACAAACAAATTCACAATTACAGTAGATTTTGATAATGCTCACGCAGCAATAGAAAAAATAGGCATGTTCACATATTTGGAATGTTTCTTCTAAATTCCCAGTAAGCTTTCCTGCAGGAATCTATGCCTGCATTTTTTGGCAAGCTTTTCTAGGCATTAACCACTGTATCCCACAATATGCCTTCCTGCCTTTGACATCATGACTGGATAGAGGTTTGCCCAGAGTAGATGGCTGCTGCCCTGTGAGAAGGAAATACAAATTCTAGGACCTGCTAGGCCATAGAAACTGTTTTAATTTTTCTAGAGCTTAGTTATAGTTACATCACTTTTATAAAGAAGGTTAGGCTTGGTTACTTCTCATAGTCTTGGCTTTATTATAATTCTTCAACTTCAACTCAAGTCAGCACTACCTCAAGAATATCAAGGTCTTCTCTCTCTGGAAAGAAATATCCATGGCAGAAATATGGCTTGTGGAAGGAGCTTCTGTGCTTATAAGGTGCAATGGAAGAAGTTAAATCTGTGAATAATTGTGCTCACAGGATATGGTAGTTCTGTAATTTCATGCCAACTTGAAGATATATAAATGTATAGGAGTGGAGTTCAGCCTGTCAATCAGGTCACAGCTGATGGTGATTCCTTATGGGTGTGGCCATCTCAATAAGGAAGGTCCTAGGAACCTCCCACTCTCTCAGTACCTTCACCTACTTGCTGAGGGACCCTGATTGCTCTCAGATGTGTCCACCAGGATTGGATACATGGGACTTTGCATCCACTGGGCTGGGTTATTCCTGCATTTTGCATCATTGTATGTGGCGTCGTGAGTCTGAAGAAGGACTTATGGACTAATACTGGACTTAAAGATTTGAGTTAGCCTGGACTGGGATATATAATTATTTCTTGACATAAAGTTCTTTCTTACACTGAATTTGTTTCTCTGGTTAATTCTGCCTAACACACAGCATCTCATCTCTCTCTCTTTCTTTCTTATGGCCTTCAGTCTCTAGGTTCCCCCTCCCACTGCCTCCACTATGAAGTGAATTATAAAATGAGGTCCAGCTTGACCTACCCGTGGCGGAACAGCCTGCAGGGCAGTGATGTAGTTCTCCAGAGCCAGGCGGCGGCGGTCGTTGAGCATGGCTTCCACTCTGGCCATGTGGGTCTCCACCAGCTGCTGTCTCTCATTGGCGGCTTCCTGTTCCAGAGACTCCACTTTCTCCTGGAAGTGCTGCCATTGTAAGTACATATGCATTAAGTGGGAACTCAACAAGTATGGTGAGGCAACCAATTCAAGATTTTGAAGAGTGGTACACTCCATTTACCCCAAAATGATGAGATCATTTTAACATCTTTCTTGATGAATCGAACACATTTTAGGAGTTACTACTGCTTTCTGCCGTCTTCTAATCAAATCTTAATTTGTTATTAAAAATCAGTTCAACGCTGGGTCCCATATTTGATCTGATCATGATCTAAAAGAATCCCGCTGGCACAATAATTAAGAATGTGGCTGCAAACCAAAAGGTTGGTGGTTCAACTCCACAGTGGCTCTTCTCCCCAACAACCATGGAGGCTTAAGGTAGACCATCTTAAAACTCTAGATAATATTACTTCGAAGCAGTTTCTGAGTGTTTGAACCCCAACCTTTCAGTTACTAGGCAACAATTATTAGTCAAGGCCTGGTGACACTGCCTGGTAAGAGTTAGCCTGCTAACTCTAACTGCAAGGTCCATTGATATAACCCACCAGCTGCTCCAAGGGAAAAGGGTAATCTTTACAATCAAGTCCAGGAAAGATCAACAGCCTCAGAAACCCTGGATAGGGTCCCTATGAGTTGGAATCTAATTGATGGTGGTGTGCGTTGTTTTTGGCACTACTCAGGGACCAGCAATCATATTTATACTCTGGATGAAAAGTATATTGTTAGTAATCGCCAGAAAATTTTAGGGATGAATTATAATTTGAACTAATTAAAGCAGGAGCCCACATTATCATGAAGCAACAATAACACATCGATTCCAACTGATAGCTATCCTGTGTGTTACACAGCAGAGCTGCTCCAGGGTTCTCCTGGCTGTCACAGGCAGTAGATTTCCAGGCCTCCTTTTCCATAGGACTGCTGGGTGGTTGGGACCAAGGACCTTTAGGTTACCAGTGGCGTGCAAACTGGCTACATAACCTAGGAGTAGCTAAAGAGAATGGAAGTAGGAGTCATCAACTGTGGTTTCACAGAGTCTGGTGATCGTGGAGGGTCTGGGTATACAGACTTGGAGCATTTCTTGCTTGGGGTTCATTTACCTGAATAACTGCCTTCTTATCAGCTTTGGGCAAGTTCTTTGCTTGACGTTCTGCCTCTTCCCATTCTCTCATGACCTAGTGAATGAGAGAAAAAAAAAAGAAATAAAAATCAATACTTAATTTTAAATAACCATTTCCCTCAATAAATACATATGCATGGCATCAATTACGATACCATTCTTGTATGTTTATCCCTCTAATTGGTTGAAAACATGTTATTTTCTTATAATTATTGAACACTGACCTTGCTTTAGAATGTAAATAATTAGTAACAGAAATATATGAAACATACATGTTCACATTTAAAGCAAGATTATGAAACAATCCAATATAGTTGGTCTTTCTCTTTGCTAAGAAATAGCTGAAAATAAATTTAGTTGTTATGACCAGATGTCAACTCTTTGAAAGAGAAAGACTTTTTAAACAAAGTGTTCCACTTCCAACTTAGCACAGCCATTTTGGTCGTTGTCGACAACAAGTTCAGAAATTTCAAAGAGTACATATTTGAAATGGGGAAGAAAAGCCTATTTCATGCTTGTGTGCACAGGCCAAAAATACAGTGCCAGGAAGAAATACAATAGCGAGGGAGATAAATAGGACACCTATTGTCAGAAATCATAAGGCCCACCCCTTTGAAGAACTGGTGACAGAGCTTATTTTATTAGGGCCTTTTGATGGTCAAATACTGTTAGAGACAATGACTATTCTAAATCTGTATAGAAATTCCAAGTATGCATTAAGCATTCTAATATCTCAATGTGGCAAAAGAAGTATTCTTGGCAACAACTCTTAATGTAGTAGCCAGGATAATCTCTTTTGCAGCAACCTTGATGGTTACCCAGGATTTCCCTAAATAAAATTCACCCAATTATGTGAATGCAAAGAAGAAAAATCTTCAGTTGAACATGTTGCTGAAAGAAAATGCTATTTAGTTCTTAAAATTGTCAACTATGGCTGACTTGTATAGTTGAAGTTCAACTCATACCTGAAATGGATAAGATGAAAACATCAGAAAAGTTAAGTAACCAAAATGTCAATTGTTTTATTGCCAGTTGTACTTTACTTAGCTTGCATACTTCCAAACTATAAAAATTTATACTTTATCTACTTAAAAATGTCTGTCATTAGAGGTATTTATCTCTAAAAACTGCTAGAAATAGATTTTAGAATGCTCTTTAGAAGTAAGGAAGGGCTGAGCCCCGGTGGCATAAGTGTTGAGTGCGGAACTGCAGCCCGCAAGCTTGGCGGGTTCAAATCCAGCGGTGGCTCTCAGGAGCGGCACTGGGTAGCGCCCACGACCACCAGAGGCAGTGATGCCCACAAAAAAAAAGAAGTAAGGATGACAAGACTTTTGGTCCTTTTACTTTAGATTTCCTATAGGAAAATCAACTGACTGATTTTTAAATTAGTTGATTAGTTAATTCAAAATAAATGGATTTTCCATAAGACAACCAACTTCTTGAAAAGGATATCATACTTGTTATAACAGAAGAACACCAAAAAAGTGGTTGGGGACATCTCAATGAAATGGATTGGCCCAATAGCCACCACGCAGACTCCACAGGTCAAGGGTCACAAAGCAGGTGCAGGACAGCCAACCTTCCACTCTATGATCAAAACTCCATCTCTAAGGTTGCCTCGAGTCAGAGCAATAATGAACAACAACTGCTTCTCTTGTCAATCACCAAGACAAACAGGATGGTAATAAATAACTAATGAGAGAGACCTATGAAATAATACATAATCATGTTATAACCTCGGTTTTTCTTATGTTATTTTATTGGCTGTTAGAGTTATCTTTTTATATAAAATACAAGATTAGAGTCCTGATATTGCTTTAGAGAAATGACAGAGAAAACAGGATAGAAAATGTTTTTATTACAGTTGAAGGCTATATCAGCTTTTTCATCTGTGGTGCCTGTTTCTCTGATTGTCACTTGGGACTCCTTCGATGTCGGTTAACTCAGCCTGAGACCTGTTCTTTGCTTCAATAGGTGGTTAGTGTAGCTAGAAGGCACAGGAGGCTGTTGGAGCAGGGAGGAGCTCCAGGGTCATGAACATCATAGAGTGTCCACACTTCCAACCAAGGGGCTCAGGAACTGAAGTTTGCTCCTGGAGGGAATCTGATTATGAACTGGTTGTCTCCTCCTACTTGATCTCTCTCCCTGTTACCCACTGAAGACCTGGAGTAAGTAAGTATCAACAGCAGACTCTGTCCAGGCCTTCTGAACAGTGGAGTGGAGCAAAATTAGATAGGACCATGCTGAGACCACTACTCTGCCTGAGAACTACCTGAGTTGCAAGACCTGTGCCTAGTTTATTTAGGGAAATAAGGTAATCAGCCTTAAAAAGAGTGAAATATTTTACATAGTTTTTTTGTATTTGGCAAAAAAATAAATAAATAAAAGGACATACAAAAAGTAACCCGGGCTTCACATAAAATGAGGACAAAGAGCCTGTTGCCATGAATTAGAATAGAACATATGAAAAATGAAATGTTGTCAGTTACAGCTTCGGCAAGAGGGTCATCTCCTTTCACTTTACTGAAGAAGTACATCTTGCAGTAGCAATAACTTTAATTTCCTGCTTTGAAAACGTTCGGAACACACACGTCCATGCATTCCAGAGCAAAGAACCTCACAATCATATTGAAATAGAAGCCAGAAGTCATATAAGAATATGAAAAATATCCTTAGATATTACAATGATCTAATTTGGTTCATTCACAACCTAGCCTTTAGCTTTGAGCAGGGAACTCATAATGATGTTGTTGGGTCCGTTGAATTGAGTCAAATAACAGTGGGCCTCGAAGGGACAGCAGCATTGCCCAAGAAGATTTCGAAGCTGTAATTTTTAAGGATGAAGGTCTTTCTCCTGAAGAGACACTGGGTGGCTTCCAAACACTAAACTTTTTATCAATGACCAAACACATAAACATATTTGTGCCACCAGGGCTCCACATAAAGTAAAGAGAAAGCTGACAGAGTTCATGGTCTGAATGTGAATCCCTCTCCAAATTCTCAATCACAATCATTAGGAAAAAAAAAAAAAACATGTAGCACTTATATTGGATATTTTTCTTTGAAAAGTACTCTATCCAACTGCTTTAAAAGAACAAATAAGGTTCTATGTTGTGTTAATTATGGTGCTTGCTAATAAAAAAATTAATAGAAAAAAAAGCTGATTCACTTAGTGAAAGAATTGAAAATAAACATTACTCTAAGAATGACATCAAAGATTGGTTTACAGATCATTTGAAAAATCTATTACTTTGGGTGAGCTTTTATTTTTGTCCCCATGCTCACAAATATAACAAGTCACTAGTACAAGCATCCTACAAGATACCCTGCAGGCCTAACACTGTCCTTTGTCCAAAGACTTCTACTGAGGACAATGATACCAGATAACATTACTACCTGCTACATGCATGGTCCTATGTTAACTACCTCACACATTCGATCTCATTTAACCAATTCCGTACAACATCCTCAGAGATTAGACTTCATCTTCTCCATTTTAAAGACTAGGTAAAGTTACCTGCTTATGATTCTGAAAGTAAATGAGAAGATATTGAACTATAAGACTCTGCTGGCTCTTAAGACCATGGTTTTATTTTCAATGGTCTGCCAAGTGATCATATTAAAAAAATTACAAGTGCACTAAGGTTCTTAATATTTGATGAGGGAAAAAAGGATGTTTATAATATAATAGGAGTATCTACATGGCTCAAATGGGAGATGCACGATGTTGCTAATTGAAAGTTTGAAGGTTTGCTTCTGGAAGGTCACAAGCACAGAGATCCCTTTTCTAAACACACAAGGGGTTGCCATGAGCTGGGAGCAACTTGACAGACAGTCTGGTACTTAGCTTAAAAACAGCAAAATTAGAATAAGGGTAATGGGTGTTTTTTTTTTTGGGGGGGGGGGCATCACTGCTCTCCGGTGGTGGGAGTAGGAGGCCCAGTCCCACTGCTGGAATTGAACCTCTGTCCCAGTGGGCTGCAGTCCTGCACACAATCACTACGCCACCGGGGCTCAGCCCTAAAAACAGCAAATTTAGAATAAGGGTAATGTTATGTTTTGAAGAACTTCATTGAAAGGCTACAGGAAAACTGATTGCTTCTCATGTTTGAGGGAGGGGGAGAAGACCAATGAGTTCCTGTCATATAGGATTGTTTGGGGACACTCCAAGTCAAAGCACATTCCTACCAGGCTGCTCCAGTAAGCCTTAATGTAAAGTCAAGTCAAGAGGCGGTGGGAGGGAGGAAGACATGTCTGTCTCAGAGAAGTTGATTTCACTTCTGTTGTTAGGTAAGCTAAGAGTGAGAACTTGCCATGGGGAAAACACTTTACATTACTTCTGTAGATCTTCAATGGGAGAATATGACCTGTATTATGTTTCTAAGCAGGCATTTTTGATCTAGTTTTCCCCCAGCCCTTGGTGACCTACGTCATGTGCTATAAACACCTGGGACTTTGAACTTAACTCTTTTGAGGAGCACCACATCTTCCATAGAACATACCAGAAGGGTCTGATTTGAAAACCCTGTTAACTGAAGTAGATTTTGCCTTAAACACACTGATCACTGTGTGTGAGAGGAAGCAGGCTATGGATTTGGATAAAGGCTCACACATTTTTCTTTGAGGCAGCCGTGTGCCCAGCCACTTGAGACTTCCATGTCTCTGCTATGTCCGCGCTCTCCGTTTCCTGATGACATGCATGCCTTAGTCCCGTAGGCATCGTTTAGCCCTTGTGAACATGGGTGATTGAAAGTCTTGCCCAACATCCCACACTCATTGTTTACGCAACTGGTGTCCAGTCAAGTAAGGCTTTAATCTGTACGAGTCAACAATCCATGTCTTTTAGGCTCAGAAGTTGTCCTCTACACATATCCTTACCTTTTATCCAGAGTATTTTAAATTCTATATCATTGTCTAAATTAATGATACTACCAATAGAACACCACATGCCTCATGGGGATTACTTCTAATATTTCCCCCATAAAATGATATTGCTCTCTCTAAAATGGACCAGGGACATGTATAAAATACAGATACATAAATGGATTTTGAGGTCACACTCAACTGAAGCCCAAACAAGTACTTGCCCTCATGAAGAGATCAACAAAGAAATGGGTGCTACAGCAAAGAGTGGTGAAGAAATCGGGTGGTGGCAGCTATCACTTGGGGTCTTAAAAGAAGAAGCAATTTATGTGAGGGGTCAGCTATATTCACCCAGAAGAAGCACATCAATCAGCATGATAAAAAAATTAGCAATAAAATCCCAGATTAGAGGGAAGACTACATCACAGGTTAAATTCTAAGCACCTGCTTTATAGACGGCTATGAATAACAGTAAAAGCTCAAGATCCATTTATAGAATCCTTTCATGGACGAAGTCTCCACTGACCACGGAGATGAATAGTCTTGTAAAATACTGCGGATGTAGTTAGGGTAAATTTAACATCTTAGGTTATTTTTTCCAACTATTCTTCACCTTATTCTAGTTTTTCTTCTATCCTACTACCTTTTGGCTTGAGGGGCTTCTGAGTTTTATTATGTTTTTGATGTTGTGTTCTTTTTTTTTTTTTTTTTTTTAGGCATCACTGCCCTGGTGGTGGGAGTAGGAGGCCCAGCCTTTGCTCCTGGGAGCCGGAATCGAACCTCCATCCCAGTGGGCCGCAGTCCCGCGCACAACCACTACGCCACCGGGGCTCAGCGATGTTGTGTTCTTTTTTATTGCTGCTTCCTTTCCTTTTCCACTTGAGTTTTCTTTACATGAAAGCAGGCTAGAAAGACAGCAACTGGACTAATAGTTTCTTACCATTAAAAGAAATACCTCCCCCATACACACGCAAACAGATTTTTTAGTTTCTTCTGATTTTATATTTTCAGAGTCTAAATATTGAGGCTCCGCTATAGAGCCTCACACAGCAATTTTCCATTGCACACACAAAGCTATCAATAGCATCTAGATTTATGGATTTTCAAAGACTTGGCTATTTCATGCAGAGAAAAATGACAACTCCTAAGTAAAGATTTAAGAGGCAGGCAAGTTCAAAGTCGAACTGTCTCTAGAATCCAGTACCACAGATTATGAAGATAAATGTGGATCTCAGATGTCTCGCTTTCTTGTGATGACTGATATTAAGTGGACAGTATGTTCTGCTCCAGGATAAACTCTTCTAAATCACCTCAGATAAATTTAATAAATGAGAGATCAAACTTTCAAAACATACATGGGTTAACCAGATGTGCTAAGATAAATGCTATCTCAGGCTGAGCCCTGGTGGAGTAGTGGTTGTGGGTGGGACTGCGGCCCACTGGGATGGAGTTTCGATTCCAGCCCACGGAGCAAAGGCTGGGCCTCCTACTCCCACCACTTGAGGGCAGTGATGCCCCCCCCACCAAAAAAAGAGACTTTTATTATACTATATTTAAATGTTTCCTTAGCAGGATAAAAATGAATAGACATATGGAGAAAACACACACAAAATAATTCACAATTTGCATTTTCTTTTTTTTTTTTTAACAACAATAACTATTTCTTTGTGGGAGTCCAAAAAAGAAATTAAACATGTCTTTTATGCATTTATGTGAAATGAAATTGTTTTTGAATCCAGTTGGACAGAGAGGGCATGTAAATCAAAGCATCACTAATAAAAGCAGAGAGATAATATTTAAAAGAAAGGTCGGAGAGATGAGGGCTTCCCTCAGCCTGAGGACTAGAAGGCGTCTGGGGACGGTGCTGTTTGACAATGGATGTGTGGGAGGGAGTGCGTGTATGGACCAAGCAAGGCCCAGACTCCAGGCAAGTCCAAAATGAGTTTAGCAGATGGTGAGCGGAGAGGCCAACCAGAACAGCAGCCGCAGGCGACCCACAGGGTGATGACTGCGGATGCTGGGAAAGGAGAGAGAGCCTGGGAGCCTGTTAAAGAGGGCACTTCAAATGTCAGCCTGACCACCCACTGTTAATTTTGCATATTTATAGGAACAGTAAACTTGGGGAGGGGGGAGTTTACTTGAGGGCAGATAGAAAGTCTCTGAAAGCTTCAGCAATAAAAAAAGAAAAGGATGTCAGTTTCAGGCAAGTGTTGCAGGAGCAATATGTGGGATGCAGCAGATACACTCTCTTCTCCTAATAGTGATTGGATTCTCACCAGCATTTATCTCCCCTACTGAGCTCGTTTCCAAAACAACTGGCTTTGTATGAAACCTCACTGTTCCATGCCAAGTGGCTTCCTAGTGCCACTGACATAGAGGTTTCATCACGGGCAGAAAGCCTCACACGGCAGAGCTGCCCAAAGCATGCAATTTTGTATGTGCATGTTGTGTTTAGCTATCTTAAAGAAGGGCCAAGGTTCCTGGGGTTGTTATGAAAGGAAAAAGAACTGTGCTCTGCTGTCCTGCACACGTTAATGTTGTCTACTAAGGGCTTATTACGAGCTTAGAAAATCATGGCAGACTAATGTACAAACCCGTTTCAAAGTCTACTGTGATGCCTTTAGTAATTTCTGTTCAATTTTGCAACAATGAGTCATGCTCTCAGAGATTTCCCTTAGAAGATGAACATGAAAAAACAAACAGCTGCTTTAGGAGGGTGAAATCTTTTTTCATTCCCCTAATGGGTTTTCCTTAAGTCTGACTTATCCTATTCATTTTGAAGCTTATTCCTAGGTGCACAAACTACTAGGAAATAATGAATGTGCAGTAATGATGACATTTAGAAAAGCCCAAACTTCTCACTAACATCTAGCTGTAATTCAAAACCTAGAAGTTGCTAGATAGTGTACACGGTTAAGCACATGTTCTGAAAGTTTGATGGCTTGAACTCAACCAGGAGTTACCCCAGGCCTCAGAAGTAAGGCCTGGTTATCTGTTTCCCAAAGACCACATCTTTAAAAGACTATGGAATAGGCCTGCTCTGCACACAGTTTCCACCAATCAGAATCAACTCTATGCTAACTAGCAGCAAGAGCACTAATACAACAACCAGCACCTAAGCGTAGGTACAGCTCAAACAATCTTTGAAAATACTGTATTGTTTCAGTAGTAGAATTCTCACATTCCATGCAAGAAGCCCAGGCTCAATTCCTAACCCATATCCCATGGTCAGCACCAGAAGCTTGCATGTAGCCAATGATGTGGAATAGATTTCAGTGGCATTTTCAGGCTAAGATGAGGAAGAAAGGCCTGGTGATCTACTTCTAAAAACTGATCAATGAACATAGTCTGGATCCTAATGGATCTGCTTCATAACTAATCTTGGAAATGGGGCAGGGTCAAGCAAGGTTTTGTTCTTTGAAGTGACTTGGGCAGACTGGGTGGTGCCTAACCACAGCAGTCATCGTGTTTTGGAATCGAGTTCCTGTCCTATTTTTTTTTAATAGCGAATCTGATTTAAAAAATTACAGCACAGATATCATGAACATTATACTCAGAATGAGAAAGGCTTGGGTTCCAAGCAGTTGGGTTGGGGCTAGAGGGGAGAATGAACCTCTGAGCTGGTGTCCCATTTTTTTTTTGGGGGGGAGGGGAGAGCATCATTGCTCTCTGGTGGTGGGAGTAGGAGGCCCAGTCCCACTGCTGGAATTGAACCTCCGTCCCAGTGGTCCGCAGTCCCGCGCACAACCACTACACCACCGGGGCTCAGCCTAGTGTCCCATTTTAAGAGGAAACGACGACTATGATTCAGGCAATACTAATTTTCCATGGTCTTTAAGAATTCACCTTGCAAGCAAGAGATGATGAGTTCAAAGTTTCAATAAGCTGGTATTAAATAAAAAAACATTCATCTTCACAGAAGATGATGTGAATGGATTTGAATTTATAATGTGATAACTACGGGTATACATAGTGCATATATATGGGGAATACTATGGACATAACTCATTTTATGATTCCTCAATCCAATTGCAAAGCCATGCCTAGCCTTGTCCTGAGAGGCATGCAAATGGAAGATGCAATAAATTCCACACTGATAGCATTAGGGCAAGCATTTAAAGAAAAACCTTTGTTTAAAAATTGGGTAAAATTATCAGCTATCAGAGTGAAGGTGAGACCAAGGTTTCCCCCATCCTGTGGGCAGAGGGACTGCAGAGTGGCATTCACCTGGGACATCCTCTCCCGGTGCTTGGCTTCAAGTCGCTCCTTGGCCTTCTGGAAGTGGGCATGCTCGTTCTCATCCCCAGGGGTCTCTAGATACTTGTCAACAGCATCGGGGGTGCTGGCGGCTGTCGTGGGAACTGTGAAGCAGAAGGAAGAAGATGTGAGAAGAAATGCAGTGCACCCAACTATGTCACAGAGAGGAGCCACGCGTCCAGTTAACTCCACGAACAAAGAATTTAGTGGAAAAGCACATTCAAGATGTTAATGCTGTTGAAGAGAAGACCAGAGGGGAGTGTGCAGCACTAAGTGTAAGGGTGTGTTTCATCAGGTTCAAGAACAGGGTGAGGAAAATCTTTAAAACAGCCCATTTTACAATTACAGCATTACACTCACAGGTCTTTACAAAACCGGCATGCGCAGAGTAGCTGGCGCTTCAGAATACAGACATGCCTCCCCAGAGCCCCATACTTTTGCTACATTAATTTTTGCAATTTGGAAAGTAAAATAATAGTATCATGAACATTCCCCCTGACAATTTCTACAGAAATCAAAGAAAAGTCGAAATTATACAGTGGACCTGAGAAAAGCAAGAATATGCAATTTTGGATTGCTTCAATGCACTCTTCGTGAACAAGTATTAGAAATAATGCAATATGAAACACGCATCTCAATAGGCGCGTTATGAACTCACACTAGGGCCTTTACTGCATTCAGATCTGATGGTGCTAAGCAATATTGTTTAATTGCAAAATATTGCGTGGACACATAAATATCCCTTAAAATTGAGGAATATCCTAAAAAAAGAAAAATGTCCTAATTCATGAACTGAATGAATTATAAGTTTTCCAAGACATTAGTAAAGACAGTTAAGAACCTAGTTACATGTACTTTAATTATTTTTAACCTGAAAAACAAAATGAGGATTTTTCTTTTACTATGTTCTCAGGTCAAATAAACTTGGTTTGTTTTAAAAGAGTATTTAAATACTATCCACGTTCCAAGTATTCTTCATCCCTGTTTTCATCTAATTATTTCACTCTCTTATTTAGGAAATAATATCTCAGAGGAGACTTGAATAAAATGTTTAAGTTCGGCTAGGTCAGATCTGGAACTGTGACAATACTAAAGCTTCATGATCTTAATGAAAATCTTAAAGCTTATTTGTTTAGAGACCTAAGTCATCTCTTCAATTTTAAAAGGAAACACCCCTTCTCACTTCTTCCTTCATCATCAATCACTGTTCAACTAATATTTAAAAGTAGCAACAACAACCCCCCTCCCCCCCAGCAGTTATGAGGCACTTGGATGATAGTTTTAATGGAAAACTCAGGCAAGCACCTGCTCCCATCAAGTTCATCCTGCTGCTGGTGACCCGACAGCACAGGGGTTCTGAGGCTGGGACACATTAGAGAGGCAGTCAGCCTCAGCTTTCTGCTGGCAAGTGACTGGTGGGTATGAACCCCTACCACCTACCTGTTCAGTCCAATGCTTATCCCTCCGTGCCACTAGGGCTTCTTTTTCTATAAAAGGCAGGGCATATTTTTGAGAAGTTATCCAGAAAACAATGCTGATCATTCATAAGGAATATTTTGCTTGTGCCCTAATGGAAAAGTATCAGCAACTAATAGCATAGACAAAAGCCAAACCAATGGATATCTCAGTTGATTCCGCTTCCATATTCCTGATAGTCAAAGCTGAGGGAACTTCCTCTCGCTAGTGACAAAATCGCCATGAGAAATGCTATCAATGAATATTTTAAGCAAGTGGAACCAAGATCCTGAAACATTTCTTCCAAGAACTGTGGCAGGAAATGAACCACTGCTTCACCAGAATTATCCTGAAGACAAGCAAAACCAATGCTCTGGCTTCCGAAAAGGGGAAGTGGTTCAGTTAAAGTCAAAGTTGGCCAGCCAAGACCAAAGGTCATGGCAACAAATGGGAGGGAGGGAAGAAAGGAGTGGGGATGCTCAAAGCACTTTGCTTGTTGCCTTTCTGGTGGGTGGAAGGACAATGGGATCTGTTTATAAGATTGCTTTGAGAAAGTTGGCTGAGTTTTTTAACAGAAAAATGCCGGAGAAAGCTTTACCAGAGTGCTTCACCACCAGGTTCATGAGATTTCTATGGGAAATCATTACGTATGTATTTGACAGCCCTGATTTGGTTCCTTCTGACTTTTTTCTGTTTGCTAATCTTGCAGAGTCTTTAAGGACACCCATTTTCCTACATTTCATTATAATAAAAAGACCCCAGACAACTGTATTGACATTCCCAGGATGCTCAGTTCTTTAGGATGGATTAAATGCATGGCATTATTACTGACAAAAGGGTCTTGACCTGGATGGAGCTTTTGCTGGGGTATAAAGATCGTATTTTATAATTTTATCCCTTAATTCCATTTTTCCACAACCTTTTTAAGGAGCAGCTTGTATAGTGAATTCCAATTTCTAGTTCTCTAACATCCTTACAACTTCAAGAAATTGTCTTATCAGAACTCACTGTCATTTTGTGATAAAGGCTTTGACAGGCAGGAAACTGATATCAGAAAGGTGGGCCAAGTCAGAAGGTGTGGTTGAACTCTGTCCCCACCTTTTCGAGGTGCTTCCTTAAGGGAAGAGGGTGCACCCCAAAATATTGGATGTTCTCTAAGGCACAAGAACAACAGGAAAGCATCTATCATAGAAGCAGAAACCAGCGGGCTGAGGGGTGGAGGTTGTTTTAGCTTTTCTAAATACCACACAGTTTAATCCCATCATACTCCTTTGAGATTCCTCAGAAGTGGGGATATGGCAGAAATTTCTGAACTGGCCAAATTAATAAGAGCCGTTATTCTGCAGTGTTTAACAGTGGTGGGTTATATTACATGTGTTTTTATTTACAATGTGGAGAGAAAACTAGTTATCCAAATACATTCAACATGTCAGGGAGAAACAATGAGCATTTAGCATGCTCGCACACATCCCCCAAAGTAATCTGAATTTCAAACTCAAACGAAACTCATGGCATTGAGTCGATGTAGACTCAGGACAGGGTAGAACTGTTTTTCTCTGTTGGAGCGCCTGATGGCTTCCAAGTACTGACCTCGTGATGAATAGCCCAAAGTAGCTACTATGCCGCGGGGGCTCCTAGGTCTGAGTTCAGAGTTAGAAAAATTACGAAAGACTATAAAGTTAAGTTTTAGGGCTAATTTATTGACACATCTGAGACATAATAAAGGGTATTTTTGTTTTGTTAATATATAATGATTAGGTAATAAATAAATAAATATACATACACACATACTTTGTTCTGATATCTCCCTGGCCGTTTTGTCAAACAGCTATTCCTGACCTCAACATTCCCTGGTAAATGACGACTGACCAAACCAAAGCAGCAGAGTTAATAACAGGGGTCACACATGGAAGGAGCACACCAGCCTGTGTGACCATGAGGTGTCAAAGGGATCAGTTATCAGGCATCAAAGAACTAAAACTCACATCATTGCGTGCCCACCTTCCTGATAGGATCGCTGAAGACAAATGTGTGCATAAGCAAATGTAGTGAAGAAAGCTGATGGTGCCTGGCTATCAAAAGATATATCATCTGGGGTCTTAAAGGCTTGAAAATAAACAAGTGGCCATCTAGCTCAGAAGCAACAAAGCCCACATGAAAGAAGTACATCAGCCTGTGTGACACCAGTCAAAGGGATCCAGTATCAAGCATCAAAGAAGCAAAAATTATATCATAAATGAGGAGGAATACAGATTGGGGACCCAAAGCCCATCTGTAGGTGAAGCAACATCCCCTTACAGAAGGGTTGCAGGAGAGCCAAAGTACAGTGCAGCAACAATGAAATAAATAAGCAACTTTCTTCTGGTTCTTAAATGCCTTCCTCCCCCACTACCATGATTCCAATTCTACCTTAAAAATCCAGCGAGACCTGAGGATGTACACTGGTACAGATAGGATCAGGAAATATGGGGAATCCAGCACAGATGATACCTTCAGGATTAGTGGTGAAAGTGGTGATATTGGGAGGGTGTAAGGAAGGTGGAATAGAAAGGGAAACTGATTACAAGAATCTGCATAAAATCTCCCCCCTGTGGTACAGACAATAGGGAAGTGGGTGAAGGAGACATCAGACAGTGTGCGATCTGACAAAATAATAATAATTTATAAATTATCAAGGGAGGAAGGAGCAGGGAGGGAGGGGAAATATGAGGAACTAATACTAGGGCTTAAGAAGAAAGAAAATGTTTTGAGAATGATGATGGCAACAAATGTACAAATGTGCTCTGCATACAATAGGTGGATATATGGATTGTGATGAGTTGTATGAGCCACCTTTTAATGAAATGATTCAAAAAAAAAGAACAGGGGTCACGTGGAATGTCCCTGGAGCATGCATCCGGAGGATCTTATTCTAGCGTAATCATCGTTGCTTCTTCTAAGAAAGCGTTTGCTTGGTGTGCTCGTTTCCACAGAAGACACTGATATCCTTGACTTTAACTCAAGGTTAGATAACCAGGTAGGTTTTGCTTGTGTCAACACATTAGCCACACTACAACCACCATATACACAGACCTCACATTTTCAAATAACATTCATATTTAAGTCCATATTTTAGCTTCATCATAACCCTGCAGGATGTGGTGGACTATGCATACCAAGATGCTGCTTGCCTTCCTTCCTTTGGAAGAATGAAAAATGGGGGCTACATAGTTAATAGAAAGGCAAGAGGAAAAAGTATCTCCAAGTGTCAGAACATTGCGATCTGAAAGCTTCTACAAACTCCATGGTATTTTGGACGGGCAAGCACTTTCTTTATATGCCTCAAATTTGTTCTTGCAACCTCAGTTGTTCAAGGACAGGGGTTCCTCAAACTTTTTAAACAGGGGGCCAGTTCACTGTCCCTCAGACCATTGGAGGGCTAGACTATAGTTTAAAAAAACAAACAAGCCTCCTACTCCCACCACCGGAGAGCAGTGATGCCCAAAAAACAAACAAACAAACAAACAAACAAAAAACAAGCAATGAACATATTCACTGCAGGCCCGGGGTGAATTGGCTGCTAAGCAGGACAGCAGCGGCAGCAAAAACACCCAGAAGGTCAGATAAATGTCCTTGATGGGCCGTAGTTTCACTCATTCAATGAATGGTAAACCGTTGGCTGTCCAAACCAGTAAGCACCGAAAGGAGGGAAGTGTGAACCGGGTCAGAGGTATTGCGCTAGGAAGGCCTGGTCATCTACCCAGAAGAAAGTAAAGCCATTGACAATCCTAGTGGTCACAAGACTAACAAAATGAGGTCTGTCTTTGAAAAATTTATGTATGAGACACACGAGGAAATTATAGGAATAAAACAAAAACAGAGAGCTCCACCTTGGATAATGATATTCTCATAAGAGAAGAAAAAAAATAATAACCCTCCACCCCAACCAAAATTCGAAAGAAAAAGAAACAGCCTAAGAAACTATATTGTTTATAGAATGTGATGCATGAGGGGGCATCATGAAATTCATGAAAAAATGAAATTCAGAAATAATAAGATTTTTCCCACAAATTTTTTCAATCCCTCCTCGCATATCCTGTAAATCAGGGTAGGATTAAAAAGGATTAATAATGTCTGTCAGTGCAGGAAAAGGAAAGTGACTTGCACAAGACGATGGCATTGGGACAAGTGGCTGAAGGAGGACACAGGGCTACCCTGATTCAATGACAAGGCAGGCAGAGCAATGGCCACAGGGGGTCTTCAAACTTTTTAAACAAGGGACCAGTTCACTATCCCTCAGACTGTTGGAGGGTCAGACTATAGTTAAAACAAAGCAAAACATAAACTATGAACAAATTCACTGCACGCCTGGGATGAGTTGGCTGCTAAGCAGGAAGGGATTGGTGGCAAAAACACTCACAGACCATAGCTTGAGGACCCCTGAAAGTTCCCAGAAGAGCAGTGGCCAGGGTTGAAGACTTGAGGAAGAGCATGGTGGAGGCTGGAGATCACGTCCGATCATGATGCCAGCACTTGGAGCTGACCCAGGGTGCTTAGGCCAGGGAAAAGATGATGTAACAGGTTTTAGAAGCCCCCGCTTGGCTGGTAACAGAGCCAACCAAAAACCCAAACCAAGAAAACCCTCACTGCCAAAGAGCCAAGGCCAAACCCAAACCCTGTGTGGGTTTCTGAGCATGTGGGAGTTTACGGGAGTAGAAAGCCCAGTCGTTCTTCCTCGGAGCTGCAGCACAGGTGAATCATAAATACTACACTCCCAGGAGCGAAGAAGGCAGATGGAATTGGATCTTTTCCGAGAAGATCAAGGGGACAGGGGCTGGGCCCAGGGTGTTGGCAAGGAGCTGGAGAGCGTCCCGTAGAAGAGGTGTGCTTAGGTGGGAGTCAGCCAGAAGAATCACCCACCTGCTCCTTTCTTTCCCACGACGTTGTTCCCTACACCGCAGGAAACTACATTCTCAGGGACAACCCACTTTGACATGTGTGTCAAAGAACATCTCCATTTCAATAATGAGCCACCAATGCTGGTGACAGAACGTGACCTTCCCATTGTAATTCCTACACGGCATTCCATGTTCCTGTCACAAATGAAACCACAATCATTGAGACCAAGAGAAGGATGTCAAAGAAACGTCCATTTCTGCTTTCTTCCCCCCTGAGAAGGGAAGTTAGGAGAACCGGTGATTACCACCTTCAGAACATTGGATGCCTTTTTCTCCTCCCCCAACCAGAGGGTCTAGTATTCAGGTGGACCATCCCGCTCTTATAATGAGTACACAGTTTGCTTCATTTTCAGTTCTGATTTTTGTCATCAAAGTACCATCTCCTTTTGCAGGCTCAGCAAAGTCAGTCGGTAAGAAACTGTCTCTATCTTTCTGACATTCATTTCCCCCTTAATTTTCAAGCAACACCAGCTTACAGATGTAATGGACTCAGGACACAAAGGAAGTAATCACCCACCTTCCAACAGTAATGACTGCGACCAACCCCCGCCCCCCCGCCCCCATCAAAAGGTAGGATGTTTTCCTAAAGAAAGAATGAAGAATGGCATTTAGTCAATAGACTAATATGAGATGCTAGCAGGAAAATTTGATCACTCTCTTTCCATGAGCAAAAAGTAATTTATCTTTATATGATTGACAATAAAGGATGAAAGTAAATTAAAACCTATATAAGTCATCAGCTTATCATGGAAAATGTTATTTTATACAGAGTTGACAATACTGTCATTTGAAATGGCTAGGATTTATAAAACAGAGATGACAAGCAGGATGATTTATATGTAGGTGCAATACAAACCAGTAAAGAAAGATTTAATGTGAAAATTTCATCACAAAACACAGCAGGCTGAGCCCCGGTGGTATAGTTGTTGTGTGCGGGACTTTGGCTCATTGGGATGGAGGTTCAATTCCAGCAGAGGCCCCACAGGAGAAAAAGGCTGGGCTTCCTACTCCCACCACCAGAAGGCAGTGATGCCCCCCCCCCCGAATAATTATCTGTAACAAGATGCCAAATTACATCCCATAGTTGGGAGGGGGCGGAAATGACACAGTCATTAAAAAAATGTGTAGGGTAATAAAATATTTGAAAAATAAAAACATAGCAGAGTTTTAAGACAGCACTTCCAACTTAAGGGAAAGAAAAATCAAATTCTTTTATTTCTCTTATACCAAAATAGCTTTTTTAAAAAAAAACTTACCAAGCAGACGAAACATAAACCTTTCACACAACTCTTATACAGATGAGCGATTCTCATCTGTGAAAAGTTTTGGATTTTTTATGTGGTTCTAGACTCTCTAAAAGAGAACAGAGGGCACTCCCCATGTCCTCCCACCTTACATATTTTATAGTCAGCTCAATGATAACTGGCTGAGAACACTATCAATTGATTGTGTGGGCATAAGGTAATAAAAATGTAATCTGTGTCGTGTTTATGCTCCTCTGGCCAAGCTGCATTTCTTTTTTTATTTCATCTGGGCTCATTCTGACATGGGACTTTGTCAAGTATGTGAAATGACCAAGAAAGAGTGAGCACTAGTCTGATTTTTATTAATATCAATCTACTATGTAACACAGTGCATCCCAATTTAAAAGAAATTCAAGCTTGGACTTAAAAAGAATCATGTAAGGTAACCGGAGATAACAGCACCCAGACTTTCTTAAACATAGTTGTTTTTGGGGGGCCCAGTTGTCCAACAATACTCTCATTTTCATTATTGTTGGCTCAAAAAGAGAAGGTCTCCACACTCAATAGATGTGTTTGGATTGTCAAGTCTTCCCAGTTTTCCACTTGTATAGAAATTTATAGAAAGGCAGGCAGCACTATTAGCCTCTATGGACATCTTAAGGAAAAACCAATTTTACCTTACTTGGGTCTTCCATGAAATTCTTTCCTCACTCTTGTTACATTTTACATTAAACTGTTATGGTAAGTCTATCCCAAACCTGATCTCAGTTTCACAACTAAAACTGTTAAGTTTTGAAAGCGGGGTAGTGGGTTTAGTTGCTTGTTGTTCGGTCCCATTGCATCAATTCCGACCCACAGTGACCTGATGTACAATAGAAAGAAATACAGCAGTCTTCCACCATTGTGACAAATGTACCCATGCCTGAGGATACTGATCCAGGTGCTATTTCAATCCATCTTGTTGAGGGCTTTTACTCTTTCTCCAGGGACTGGTCTCTCCTAACATGTCCAAAGCGTGTACGATGAAGTCTTGTCATTCTTGTCTGCAAGTAAAACTCTGGCCTTACTTCTTCCAAAACACATCTGTTTGTCCTATTAGTAGTCCATGGCAGTTATATAATCTCCTGTCAACTTGAGAGAAGGGGTGGAGTCTAGCCTGTCAATCAGGTCATAAGCCAATGATTCGTTTGTGTGCATATGGCCTTCTCCTGAGGCTTCTTGGAACTCCCGTCTTCCTTCCTGGAGGCGGAACACATCCTGTCTACTATACATTCCCGTTGGAAAGCCACACGGAGCTATGCTAACAGCAGATAGAGTCCTGGGGCTGGAGGAGCCACATGGAGATCCATGCTACCGCTGAGATGCTATATACCACTGGACCTACAGGGCTTTCCATCAACTTGCATGTGATCTTCCTTCCTTCAGCATCATCGCATGTGTTGTGTGAGTCTGAGAGGGCATTATAGACTAGTAATCAGGCATATGGGCTAATATTGGACTTACAGACTTGATGTGTACTGGGCTGGGATGTCTTATTGTTGTATAATTACTTCGTGATGTGTGGTTCGCTCTTACATATATATGAGTGTTTTTAGATTGATCTACTCTACATAAACTAACACACAGCCTAGTGTATGCTCACTATTCTTCTCCAGCACCACACTTCAAATGCATCTACTCTTCTACAGGCTTCCTTATTCAATGTCCAGCTTTCACATGCAAATGATGCAACGGGGAATATCATGGCTTACTTGGTCAGGTGCACTTGAGTCCTCAAAGTAATCTCCTTGCTCTTCAATACCTTAAAGAAGCTTTGTGCAGCAGATCTACTTATTGCAATACGCATTCTTATCTCTTAATCACTACTTCCTTGAGCATTGACTGTGTATCCATGTAAGACAAAACCTTTGAAACTTCAGCCTTTTATTCATTTATCTGAAGTTATCTATTGGTCCAGTTGTGGCGATTTTGGTTGTCTTTAGATTGAGTTGTAATCCACACTGCAGGCTACAATTCTGGATCTTCATCAGCAAGTGCTTCAATTCCTTCAATTCCTTCCTGCAAGCAAGGTTGTGCCATCTGCATCCTGTCGATTGTTAATAAATCTCCCTCCAATCCTGGTGTTCCATTCTTCTTATTGTTATCCAGTTTCTCTGAGGATGTGCTCCGTATATAGATTGAATAAGTATAGTGAGAGGATACAACACTGGTGCACATCTCTCCTGATTTTAATCTATGCGGTATTCTCTCGCTGGATTTATGTACTAGTTTGAATGAGCACAATGAAGTGTTCTGGATTTCCCATTTTTCTCAAAGTTATCTACAGTATATTATGTTCCCACATTGAATGCCTTTGCATGGTCAATGAAACACAAGTAAACATCTTTCTGTTAATCTCTGCTTAGAGCCAAGATCCACCTGACATCGGTAGTGATATTCCTTGCTTTACGTCCTCTTATGAATCCAGCCTGAACTTCCAGCAGTTCTCTGTCAATGTACTGTTGCAAACACAGCTAGATGATCTTAAGCAAAATGCTACTTGTGTCGGATAGCAATGATATTGCGCTATAGCTCGTGCATTCTGTTTGGTCACCTTTCTTTGAAATGAGCACATATGTGAGTGTCTCCCAGTCAGTTGGCCAAATTGTTGTCTTTGAAATTTCCCAGCATAGATGAGTGAGTGCTTTCAGTCTTTACTCAGCTCTCTGAAACACTTGCATGGGTATTCCCTCAATTTCTGGAGTCTTGTTTATGATTAATGCACTCAGTGCTGTGAATAAGGTTTTCAGCAGCAACTTTCTCCAGAAGTCCTTCAATGCTTGTTCTTGGTCTGCTGAAACCAATCATTGGTGACTCTGCCGGCATTTGAAACACCAGTGATATAGCTCCAGCGTCACACACAAGCTAGCACAGTACAATGAACAAGGAGAGGCAAGAATGAGGCAAGGAGGGCAAGAACTCTCCCACATACTTTAGATACAGTCTTAGGAGAGACCTAACTGGTGTCCTGGTGAAGAACATCGGGTTTAGTAAAGAGGGAGGTCACTGATGACTTGGGAGTGACACTGTCTGCATCAATGGGCTCAGGCATAGGAACAAGTCTATGGGTGGCACAGGACCATGCAGTGTTTCTTTCTATTGTGCAGAGGTCGCTGTGTGCTGGAGTCAACTTGATGGCCCTTAATAACAACATTCAGGGAAGTCTGAACTTCGTCTTTCAGTACCTTTGGCTCTTGCTCATATGCTCTTTTTGGAAATGGTGGACTTTTAGCACCACGACTGTGTATTTTTTCCATGTTCTCTGTTTGTTTCCTGCATCATTCAATATTATGTCTATACAATCTTTCAAAATTGTTGTTCAAAATTGCATTTTTTCTTGTGCTTTTTCAGTTTCAGTGAGGCTGAGAATGTTCTTCCTTTTTTGTTTTTCTAATTCTAGGTCCTTGCACATTTCTTTATAATGCTTGGCTTTGTCTTCTCCATCTGACATCTGAAATTGTCTATTCAATTTTTTGACACTTTATCCTTTCTTGCATTTCCTTTGGACACTATATGACTAATAGCAAGTTTCAAAGTCTTCTAAAATTCACTTTCATTTCCCCCTCCCCCCGTCTTTTTAATGACCTATTGCTTTCTTCAGAAATAATGGTCCTGATATCCTTCCACAGTTCCTCAAGTCTTCTTTCATTAGTGTTCAATGCTTTAAATCTATTCTTGAGATATTTTGGAAATTTAGGTGGGATAGACTCATGGTTGTATTTTGTTTCTCATGGATTTGTTGTTTTAAATTTCTTCAGGTTTATCCTGAATATACATAGGAGCAATTGATGGTCGATTCAATAGTCAGACCCTGGTCTCGTTTTAGCTATTGATACTGAGTTTCTCCATCATGTCAATTTGATTTCTGTGTATTACATCCAGGGAAGTCCACATGTATAGTTGCTTTTTGTATTATTGAATAAATATATCTGTAACAAACAAGTTGCTGGTTCTACAAATTGCAATTTCCAGCTTCATTTCTTTTTTTTTGGGGGGAGGGGGGGGCATCACTGCCCTCAGGTGGTGGGAGTAGGAGGCCCAGCCTTTGCTCCGTGGAGCTGTCCAGCTTCATTTCTATCACCAAAATCCACTATTTCTTTCCATTTCCAAATTTTGAATTCCAAATACCAGAAATCATAAATGCATCCTGATTGCCTGCTTCATCAATTTCTGATGGAAGTTGTAGGCAAAATTCTCCAATTTCTTCATTATTACATTTTGTGGTTGGTATTGATTGGAGTTCCTTGAAGGCCGATAGATACAATATAACCACAGATACTATTCTATTTCATGATGATTTTAGCAAGATCCTTTCTGACAACAAATTCCATACCATTCCTCTTGATTGTGACTTCTGACATAGTAAATCATATGATTTTTCTGATTCAAAATGCCCAATACCCATCCATTTTAGCTCACAAATGCCTAGGATAGCCATCTTCATGCATTCTACTTAATTTTTGATCACTTCGAATTTTCCTAAACTCATACTGCACATATTCCAAGTTCCAGTCATTACAAGATTTTTGCAGCTGGTTCTTCTGACCTTGAGTATGTCCCATCAATAAGTGAAGATTCCAAAGGCCCACTCCCACAGGCTTTCTCCAACTCATGAATTCATGGGTGACTCACCAGGAAATCATCTCTTCAGTTACATTTCAAGTAACCTCGGACCAGAGGGCCCCATCTACTGGCAGTCTCTGTGACAATGTTCTGCTTCCCTTGTTGAGGCTTTCAGTACATGAAAATCCTTCCAATCTATGTATAAGCTGTCAGGAACTTCCTCTTTCACAGTGGGGAGCTGAGTTCTTCTTCAATGTCTGTTCCTAGTCTGGCAGCTCTGCGGAAATCTGTTCACTTTGGGTTAACTCTGCTGGCACTTGAACCACCAGTGACATAGCTTCCGGCATCACAGACACACACAAGCCACCGTGGTAGGACAAACTGACAGGCAAATGGTGGGGTTTGGTTGCTGGTGTCCTTCAACTCCAAGATCAGCACAAGATCTAACAATTGTATTATAGAATGCCTGCACACCAAATCTACCCTGCTGACTACTTTTTTTGGGGGGGCACTACTGCTCTCTGGTGGTGGGAGTAGGAGGCCCAGCCTTTGCTCCGTGGAGCTGGAATTGAACCTCCATCCCAGTGGGCTGCAGTCCCGCACACAACCACTACGCCACTGGGGCTCAGCCCTGCTGACTACTTTTTAACATAAAGTTTTATTGAGATACAGCTGTGCCCATTTGTTTACATATGTAACAAATGCTTTATGCCACACTTGCTTTAACACCACATTTGTAGTTGATTAGATATGACAGAAACCATAAGACCGGTGAAGTCCATTTACTCTCTGGTGTAAATATTAGCTGACTGTTGTAGAAAATCAGCCAAAGAACTTGTTGCTGTTGCTCGGGAATGGTGGAGCTGATTTTTGACTGGACAAAGTAAAAGCACCCCATAGGATTTTCATGGCTGTAATATTTACAGGAGCTGATGGCCAAGGTCTATGTCTTTCTGAGCTGCTGGCTCCGTTAAGACCACCAATCTGTCAGTCGAAGCCAAGTTCTCAATCACTTTCCCCAGGACATCTTAGAACCAAAGAGACACATAATAAATAGTCTTTGTGCTGAGCACATGGCTTTCTTTTTTAAAATAATGTTACTTTGTGGAGACAATCAATTCCTTTTACCCTTAGGTTTTTACCAGTAGGATAAAAGTCATTCTTTTTATCTTAAATATTTCTGGCTATCAAAGATTTGGCAATCTGATAGTTTTTACTGGTGATGATGTGACATGCAATTTAATGCACCATCACAACTTTTTTTTTTTTTTTTGTGGGCATCACTGCTCTCCGGTGGTGGGAGTAGGAGGCCCAGTCCCACTGCTGGAATTGAACCTCCATCCCAGTGGGCCGCAGTCCTGCGCACAACCACTACGCCACCGGGGCTCAGCCCCACCATCACAAGTTTTAAGGCTCTTGTTTTTATTTACTTCTGAACAGCTTTGTTGGCATGTAATCAATATCATATAATTCTAGTTCTTAATAATTGCAATGCTGGATAGTCAAGTGAAAATATCCTAATTCTATTAGTGTTAAGAAATGCTCACAGAAACTATTGTTTGGTATTTCACAAGTGAAACAACTATTCGAGTGTAAGTGAAGCTAATGCTCTAAATCTCATCCGAGAATAACCAGCTTTGGCATTATGAAAGGATGGGCCTACTCTGGGGTAGGCGATGCACTCCATAAAAGGCCACATAGAGGGTTAGCCACTGTTTGAAAATTGTACGTTGCTAAGGCAATAGACTTAGAATTTGGAAAAGGTGGTTTGGTTGGCTTTGAGGATATGCTCCAATTCTTTTTATATTCTCTGGGACTGTACTAATCTCTTTCATTATATCTGGATCATGTTGATGTGGGCAGCAGCCTCAGAACCTACATGTGACCAGATGTGCATATTGGCAGAGATTCTAAGTCATAAGCATGATCTCCAGGTACATCCTAGATGCCAAGTCATCTGTGGTGAATCTATGGGCACTTCTGGAGATGGTCATTCCTCAGCATATGGTGGGCCATATGAAGGGAAGAAGGAAACAGGAGGGGGTGGTGCATGTACTGTAGCTTAGGGGTTTATTAGGTCATTCCAGCTTCAGTATTCAAATTCAAACTTCATTGCCTGAGTCAATGCTGATCTACAGAGACCCCCTATAGGTTTCTGAGACTGTCAATGTTTACAGGTGTAGAAAATCCACTATTTCTCCCTCTGAGCTGTGGTTGGTTTTGAGTTGCCGAACATGCAACCTGCTATACCATGAGGGCTCCATCTCCTTTCATAGTAACTTATATTAGAGCAGGGAAATAAAAAAGTGAAAAATATGGCTTATTAACCTCAGGGAAGCAATAATGACTTCTAGTTTACCTTGCAAATATTGAGAGAGAGAGAGAGAGAGAGAGTAGCCTAACAAATATATCATTATAGACTTTCCCAAACCTAGACATGCCCAAGTTTTTGAAAGCAGAGATGTTCGCATCAATTTTATCTTTTATTTCTGAAGAAGCTATGAGTCTAGGTGGTCTAGGTCAGTGGTTCTCAACCTTCTTAATGCCACGACCCTTTAATACAGTTCCTCATGTTGTGGGGGCCCCCCAACCATAAAATTATTTTCCTTGTCACTTTCTAATGATAATTTTGCAATTATTATGTACCAGGTGACCCCGTTGAAGAGATCATTCAACCCCCAAGGGTGTTGTGACCCACAGGTTGAGAACCACTGATTTCAGAAGGTCAGCCTACGAGTCAGGGGTTCCCAATCAGACATGGCTTTGTCTCTTCAGATCCTATTTGGCAAGATCTGGAGGTGTTATTTCTTATTACAACTCATGAGGTCGTATGGCAACTTGAAGGGGGAGGCCAGGGAGGTTGCTGTTACACCCGCAACAATGCGTAGGGCAGTTTTTCATAGCAGAGATTTATCCAGCCAAAATGTCACCTTGGTCTGAATTGTTGTCACAGCTAAACCTCTCAGCAAGCAAGACAGTCAATGATGGGCACTCCTCACTCTACATGGCTAGCCCCTTTTTGAGGATAAATGTCATTAAAGAGTAGCTTTGTTTTGCTTTTGAGAAGCAAGCTGTTGGAACTCCTGCTAGAGAACATGGCCAAATATCACCATGTGAAACACTGACTGCTGAGTAAGGACGTAGGGACTGGTTTTAGAATGGACTGACACTGCATGAGGCAGACTGCACCTGACATGCCCTCAACCCAAGCGGGCAAAGACAGGGCTGAGGATGGAAACCAGTCAGATTTCTCACATTTGAAAGGGTTTTTGAAATGATAGAAATTCACAAGCTGATGAGTGTTATGGAACCTCTCCTTTCCATTGTGGTTTTCACAGTCTTATCTTTTTAGTAGAAAATAAAACCCTTTAGGGTCCCTCAAGCTACAATGCATAAAACTGGTTTTAACCACAAAAAATCTAGGAACATCTGATGACAATAATAAAACTCGACAGGAAAATGATTATATTTATAAGGCAGACTGTTACACAGTTGCTCCCTGCAGGTAATCATGTATTAGGTTAACTGAAGAGCTTTTCGCACCTCATTTCACCTTTATTATAAAACTCGAAGCAACTCAGACTAAGAAATCTGTAAAACCAACCACCTTTGTGCCCAGAGATGTCATCCAATTAGCTCGAGGTTGCTGCAGGAACAAAGTGCAAGCTTGTGCTGCCATACGTAATGGGTGGGCTACCCCTCTCCTTGAGCCTTTTCTCCAACTCAGGCCTGTGATCTGTGTCTAACCTCCAGATGACCATGACTTTTTTCAATTCAAATGTGAAGCTTTGCTATAAATAAGGCTGCATAGCTGCTCGGCCTATAAATAACTAGAAATTATATGCTTTCTCCAGTCTGTTTGTACTAGCACCGCAAAACCCTTCACTTGCTGTGATTGAACAGTCTCTGTAGGAAGACAAGAAAATATAGCCACCAAAATCATTTCATCTTCCAAGAATGGAAAGGTGTCAGGATCTCAAACACACAGCCAGTGGATGGAGGGAATTACTGAGAAAGGAAATCCTTCTACTTTAAATTTCTTTATGATGCAAGAAGCACTATGTTTACACCATGAAAATAATTTTCATTATTGATTTATAAAAGGGTAGGAAAGACATTGAATTTATAATACAAAGCATTTGTAATAAACAAACAAGCATATACATTTTTATTATCCTTTGTCCTCTTGTTATTATCTAAATCACACTTCCATACTTCAAATCTAATTTTATTAACCTAGAAATGAGGCCAAAAGCAAATGTACAGACCTATGGCAGGTGGCATGCACCCAGAATTAAACCACATTTTTAAACGTGGTTCTCGGTGACTGGAGATAAGTTCACCAAGGTCTTTAAGCTTCCATTTAGCATTCCCCACAAGGGTTTCTGAGAAAATGAACAATCTGTAAAAAGGTTTGGTATTATGTGGCCCATTTTACAAACCAATGTGTTAATCATCCCTATAGGGTGTTATGTATAAGGTGTCTTTTTCTGATACCACATATACTTGTGTGTAAGATGAGTTTTTCAGCACATTTTTAATGCAGTTTCTGTAGTAAAATTAGGTGGGTCGACTTATACTTGAGTTTATACAGTATTTCGATATCTATTCAGTTACTATACATGGAATAATCTCAGAGAGAAAGGGTTTTCTCAAAATAGAAGGCCATATGTTACACGGGGGCCTTAAAAAAAACAGATCTTTCAAAAATTATACATTTTACAGAGATCATTCCAAATATTCTGAACAATTTATGGTTAAGTCTTTTGTAGAGAATGTAATTCTTTAGGTCGAATTCATCCTTTTAAAAAAGTTAACATTTTCATTAACTGTGAGACTAAATTTGTCAGGATAATATAAAACTTTGACATGTAGACAAATGGTCATTTCAATTACAAGCCGTCTGAACCTGACACTGATTATTTCATCTCTTCTTGCAGTCATAGACACCAGTCTATATCATCTCTAACTGGACGGTGGTTTTATCTTTTTCTAGAGAGTGTCAAAATATAACACTTGAATATTCCTATTTGACATGCTTAAACCAAGCCAGACTGATAACCAACTGGAATCATTACCAAATATAGGACATCACAATACCAACAGTTTTTTATTATTTTCTAGAAAGCACTTTCCTGGTTCCCTAAGGATCAAACCAGACACCCGATATTCCCAAGTCACCATTGGGCTTGCTGGGAGTTGTGGAGGAACGGCTGTTGGAGAGAGCCATCTGCCTCTTTGGGAGAACAGCTGTCTGAGACACACATCATCGATCCTGTGCACACCCAGCAATCCATGAACTAAAAGGCATAAATACTCAATGCTTTTCTGGGAAACACTTTACTGATATCTGTGATCTCTTGTTCAGTTGTGACATCTAAGAGTAGAAAATAAAACAGTGTGGCAGTCATGTGCTTATGTTAATTTTATGATTGAAATGTAGGGGTGGAGTCTAGCCTGTTAATCTGGAGATAGCCATTGAGTAGCCAAGGAGCCCTCTGTGTAAGCATGGCTTTCTCCTGATACTTCAGAAAATCTCATGATATTTCCCTCGTGGAGATGAGAAGCTATCTCCCTAGTTGTTGGGAGTTAGTCTTAGAGAGATGATGAATCACAGACAAGACGAGATGGCAGCATCCGAGAAGCTGGAGGAGCTGGTGGAGAGGCCACAAGGGTTTGCCCTGATGGAGCCAGACCTCTGTAGCTGGGGTGGCCATATGGAGATCTCTGCCAGCGATGAGTTGCTCCTGCCACCACGGGATGCTGTTGATGGACCCTGAGCCCTGGAAGTGAGGAGCCATGTGGGGACCCCTGCCAGTGCCAGGATTCTGCACCCACTGACCTGTGACTTCATGAGTCAGAAGGAGACTTTATAGTCTGATTTCGGGCATATGGGTTAATATCAGACTTATGACTTTGAACTGGACTGGGCTGGTATGTTTTCTCAATGTCCTGTTCTTCTTGTATATAAACCTTTTCCTTATATCCATATGCGTGTCTATGAAATTTATTCCTCTAGCCTACCCGGATTAACACAAACAGTAATGCCATGTAAAACTTAATAAAAATGTTCTATGTGTAATATTTTAGGGGAATATTAAATAAAAAGGTAATTGACCAGAAATAGATGCGTAGTGGCTCTTAGCCTCAACTTCTCAAGTCACCCGGCAAAATCAGATGTATTTGCAAGCAAGACAATGGGAGTAGACGCATTATGAAACGATAGGTGTTGGAGAAACAGAACCATGCAGTGAAGGTGACGGTGGAGTCTAATCCCGCCATGCAGTGCACTATTCCATCCCACCACCCATTCAGTGAATTACAACATACGTTTAACAGCATCTTGGGGAAGAGGTTCCTGGGTAGTCTTGAGTAAACTTTGGGACACTATGGAGAAAATAAGAGAACATAACTAAAAACGAAAATAGAAGCATGGAGATGATGGCTGAAACTCATATGATTCCATTGACCAAAAAACAAGAACAAGAGACCATTGAATAAAATACAAAACAATGAAAAATTCGAGTCTCCTGCCAAGGCCTCTCCCCAAAACTAAGGTGAGCTTATGAGGGAACTAATTTCAAGAAGTTTGTAGGCCGAATCTGTTATCTCTGCCTTTCATCATCCCTTGAATATCTTGAACAACCTCCTCCCCCATCCCAAAATAGTAGAAGAGGTCAATGTGTTAGACGGCTGGATAGTTTGTCTCAGTTAGTATATCTAAATAACCTGCAATGATTTTCTTCTTCCTGGTTTCTCTGTCTCTTGATCCATTCCCTCCAACATTTCTCTTTGCTTTCGCATTCCTTGGACAGGCAGGCAGGCTCCAGCTGCCAGCCTGAGCTATTTGTGGAGGACGAACCACCCACTCAACATCTGTCCATCCTTCCACTTACCTTTGACTGCTTTTCTTTGCTTTCTTTCTACTTCATTTCACAACCCTCTGACTCTCAAAGGACCGACCACTTCCCGGGGCCACCTGGGTTGCCTCAACAGGCTCTCCCTGACCTGCGATGCTCCTGACTTGTTCACAGCTGATCCAAGGGGCTTTGTGGTTGCATGTGGAAAGTCAATTCTAGCTCCTGATTATTTAAACAATTTTTTATTTTAAAAAACCCCAATAGACCACTACAGAAAATAAATCCACCTCTGGAGAAAGAGAGGGGGGAAAAATAGAGAAAATATGCCAGAAACTCTGGCATAGCAGCTCAGCCAGTCCCAATCACTGTAACAAATATCCTTTGTTGCAGAGGCCATGCAATAGAATCTTCCATTGTGTCCCACATTACCTGACCTCATTAATTTCTTTGTTTGAAACTGAAGAAAGGAATCTTTGAGCTAGACGCTGCAATCGGGGGCAAAGAGAGCCAGAAATGAACCCCTTGGGGTTACCAGTCCTCACACCTGTTCTCACACAAGACAGACGGGGAATTATCTCACACACAAGGCCTGCCCACCCAGCACCAGGCAGGTGGGTGACCAGCGGGCACTTTTTCATGTGCTCCCACTTCCATACAAGGCTCCTTCCCAGAACAGGGTCCTGCCTGTGCAGATCCCTTTGTTGTTCTCTTTAAGCCTATGATGGGGCTGGAAAGCAATTTGTGTAATCCCCAGGAATTTGGGGCAGGAAATGATGGCCTTAGCAAGAACCAGAGAGTTGGTGACATTTCTCCAAACAGGAAATATCTAAGTAATTATGTTTTAATTTGGCAAATGGATTTATCCATTAGGTCTTGAAGACTTCAAACTTCCTACTCCTGACAACAAGAAAAATAATAAAATTGGAACTTAACTTGGAAGGTCATTAGCAAGAGCATTTGTTCCACAAATCTGGTGTATGACGACCTCTCAGGAACTACAATAGTGTAAAAAATTTCATTGATATCTTCATCTTCATGACTGCCGATATGTATGTGCAACTTAACATGTGAAAGATAATGCTTCAAAACTTCTATTTTCTTCACCATAGGTCATTAGGGTTCTAATATTCAGGGCTTTCTCCTCTCTCTTTCCAAGATTAAAAAATGAAAACTAGACACCATAAATGTCTTTATAAGAGCTTTGGGAGAGCAAAAACATGGCCAAACTCTGGCTTTTGAAGTGCCTGTGCTCATTTGAATTGACCCCCTTTTTTCCAATCACAATAACACACACACCTTGTGAACCCACTTAAAGGTATTCATCACACCAGCACAAGGCAACTGAAGCTTCTTCAGCCAGATCTCTGGTAGCAGAACTGACTTGTACATGGAGTGCACATGCATAAACACATACACATATGTACACAGACACACATGTCGTTGTACATTTGCAGAAACGGCTGCAGAAGACAAAACAGCAATTCCAGTTGTGTGTAAAGAGAAGCACTCAGAGATCCCTCCAGACCCCAGCTTGGAAAAGAACATACCACGAGCATGCTTGCTTAGAAAATACAGGGATGTGTGCTCAAGACTGAACAGACTGCCGGAGACTCAGAGCAGTGGGAGAAGAGGACAGAGAGGGGGTTAGTGGTAGCAACAGCCCCATTCCCCAGACCCAGAAAAATCGATCAGATCAGATTACAAAGAGCAGAGGCAGGGGCCAGAGACGAAAGGTGGCCAGGCTTGAGGAAGGGTCCACTTACTGACGCTGCCACACACCGCCATGCAGTATTCTTCAGTGTCAAAGTTGTTTCTGTTGCCGCCGCATCCGCCGTAAAAGAATGGGGCACACTTGCCTTCAGCCACATCAAAGTACCAGCGGGAGATCATTGCTCGGCATGGCCCCGTCTCCGCTTGTTCTGAGCACACCTCTAATCAGAGGAGATGTGGGGAACCACATTTAGCATGAAAAAAGACACTGTGGGCTGGTCATGTACACATGTTGACTTTTCTTATGGCATTAATCTTCTCAGTGGTAATGCGGGCTGCGTTTACCAGGCAGTATCCACCAAAGGAATTTAATTTAACCCAATGACATTTTAAACCAAGTAGTACAACTAGCGTGAGTCTCATCCACTTATCTCTGTGATGATAAAAGGATTCCAGCTAGAGGTGAAAAGTTCCTTTAACTGTTTTCCTATGAATAAGACACGACGGGGGTCCTTGCACATCCAAACATTTCTTCACTATTAGACCCCCCCCCCCCAATTTTAGCATTTAAAACAACATAGGCCAACTTTGAGTATAAAAGGATTATTACTTGGGCTATAAAGCAAAAAGGTAACCTCTCCTACACTGTAGATGCATTTCCTAGGCATTGCCTTAATTCCTTTAATAAATTAATTACATACATTTTGAATACATTCCAATTTCTGAGGAGAGTCTAACAGTCCACTGTCTGGATCTGAAAATATGCTTAGCATGCAAATATGCCTATTGTTAGAATTCTAATGATATTAACACTAAAGTTAATTTTTATTTGTGAGCTTATATGAACAGCAGACAACAATGCTACATAGTCAGTCCTCACCACACACACATACAAACACTCAAAGTGCAGTTCTACTAGTGCGGGTACATTCCATTTTTGTTGAAAGTGAAACGACAGCCTCGATTCTCTTTAGCTTCATGCCCTGACCTTATAGGCCTATGGAAAACTGGAGAAATTCCTCATCCAATACAACTGTCATTTTTTCTTTTCCTAAAACACTACAGGCATCACTCTTTGTCAGAAAAAAAAACAAAACCACATACATTCCAGAGCTTGCAAATTATGAATGACCAAGAAACAGATTCCAATCAGGGACAAAGATCCACAACATGGTTGCGAAAAAGAGAACTGTACTTTGATTCCCTACCCGCAGCCCCACAAAAACACTAGTCACTGCTCCTTCCCACTGAGAGGAGGTAGTTGCTGACATCGTCATCATGGTCCCAATAGAGAAAGGACAGTCGACACTGAGCCTAGATCAGTGGTAAACTCTCAGTAAGACAAAGCGCTTGTTTAACAGACACCCAAGATAATCTTGACCATCTTTATGGTTTTCAGATGGAAACATGGGGTCAGGGCAAGATTGAGGTCCAGTCGACCTGCCATTCACTAAAGCTCAGTTCACACTCACTAAGTCATTGTGCGTGTTTTAATTGGCTCTGTGTAGAGTTCTGAAACGTGGTGAAAATCTATTGCCCTGATGACACAAACATCCCACCCACTTGCCAGTTTTAGTTGTCCCCCAACATCTAATGTTTAGGATTATCACTTATAAAGGGCCAGTTCAATTTTGTCTGAATGCTTTTGAGTTTCTGACAAGGCAGCTTCTCGGTTGCACATGTGATGTTTCTGTTAAGCACTGCCCACCCGGGTGTCTGTCCACAACCAGCTGTCTACAATCTGGGGTCTTAGCTTTCCTGCTTCAGGTGGTACGAACATTAATCAACAAGTTGGCTTTTTCTCTTTTGAGTTCCAGCGCCACTGTAAGAATGTTGAAACCACATGTCCCTTCATGCTCCTTAAATACGAAAGCACTCATTTTCAAGAACTGGTTCCTTAGGCTATGCTAATTCCAAAGGACTACAAGCAACCCTGTCTCCTGAATCTACTCCATGGTTGGAGCTGGCCCTTGGAATTGTGAGCAACAGGACAACTACTCACCAGGGAAGGGACAGAGAATTTGGCTAGCTCACATCCCTACTCCAGTCATAACTGCTTTAGAGCTTTGGGGTCATAGCCACAGGGCTTAACAGTCCAAGTGAGTCCCACCCAGGACAGATATCTGTTTTTTGAAACAGGTTTACCACTGAACCCATAGTATGCTACAGTTATGCAAGGGCAAAACGCTTATCATTGCAATCTTTCCTATGTACTAAATAATTGCTAGAATCCTGAGTAGGTACAAGGAAAAAAGAACATGGTGGCAATAAAAGGCAATAATCCAAGGTAAACATGTGCCATGGTGTGGGGCCTAGTGTAGGAACGATTTCTTGCAAAGGCAGAAGTCAGGAATCCAACGGCACAGTTATCATTTTCTTATGCCACTAGTGAAATAAGGCTAAACTCACTTTTATTTTTCCTTCGGCCTCATTCTGAAATGTTTCTGAAACCATCTGTTACAGGTAATTTGTGAAAAGCAGGCCAACTGAGTGCCCATTAAAAAAAAAAAAAGGCCAAGTATTCGGGACTCAAAATCCTCTCAAGTGTCAGCCGAGTAAATCAAGTACACAAAGAACCCATAACAATCGCTGAAGTCTTGAGATAAAGGAATCTCGCTGCCATCATTCTGCAGCAGTTGACATCATGTTCACTGAGGGATTATTTCATCAGTTCTGCTGCTGGCTTTTCTGAAGTTAAGTAACCCCAAGTAGTTTCCTGGCCTTGGAGAAGTCCACACGGACATCATGTGCCACCATACTCCATCTCAATCTCACAGGCACACCAACATGAGTGGATATTTGAGTTAATATAAAATATGCAAAATATTCTTTAATAATTTAATGTCAAATATATAATGAATGGAAGAAATACACATGAGCCAAGGAGAGGTGGGTTGCCTGTGTCACGTTTGAACCTTAAAGATGTCCTGCCCAATTGGTTCTAAGATGCCAGCATGCAAAAGGGCATCCTTGCTGCCCCGATGCTGTGAAACACCAACATAGCCCTCTCTCAACGTGCAACTCTTAGCCTGCAAGTTCTGGTGAAAAAGGCTATCTTAGTAATCCACATCATTGACCAACTACCTGATAGCATGTCCCATCACACTCCTTCAAAACTGCACCATTGTCTTGCCAGCAGTCAAGCTGATTTCAAAGGGTTGGGAAAGTACTTTGTGCAGATTGAATAATTTATCATGTCTCATTCATGCTACACACCTACTCTATTGCAAGACACACAAGGCCTCTGGTCTTTTTTCTAACCCTTCATCATTTCAGAACAATTGCCCATGTAGTTCAAACGACTGGCTTTTTTATTTGGCTGGGAGAAGTCAGAGGGTGACAAAGTCAGCACGAGGGCAGAATGAAATGAATCCGTTTATGTAAGGCATGAACAAAGGCATTAGATGAGACAAAGTGGGGCTGAGGCCCGTGGGCTTGGCGGTTCAAATCTAGTGGTGGCGCTCAGGAGCAGCACTGGGTAGCTCCCATGACCACCAGAGGGCAGTGGTGTACCCCCAAAAACAAACAAAAAACAACAAAAAAGATAAGACAAAGTCTATCAGAAAAGAGTATCCAGGAGGGTTCACAGTGGACGAAGCACATGCCTGGATAAATTAGGTGTAAGTGTTCAAGGTCAGTTTCCTGACTGGGAAGAATAATAGGAGGAACTCATTGATGGGTGCATGTATTAAGTCTTTCAACCATAGGACAATCTACAATTATCTCAAAAGTAAAACAGAAACAAAAAATCCACATAAGTTAAATTTTCAGAGAAGGCTAATTTCATCTTATTCCTTGTTTATCTTATACATTTTTAGAGTTATTTTTCTAAATCTACAAACCATAGGTTACAAACCATAGGTTAACAACTTTCCGTTAAATCCCTTTTATGTAATGGGGACCACCAAGGGATTACAATGAAAGGAAAGAGTTTTAAGATATTAATCTTGGAAAGTTTCCCTAGGGGGTGAGGTAAGGGAGGAGCTGGAAGAGATTGTAAAATAGCTGTCAGTAGAAAATTTAAGGGGAAAAATTTTCATCCTCATCTTAGGAATCACTTTTAAAATGCTGTGAAAAAAATGGATTTCATATTCTCACTTAAAAGAAAATGTACTATACGAATTGAGTGTTGTTAGTGTGGTATCATTGCCACCGAGGTTGTAAACAGAACACTGCCCAGTCCTACAGCATCCTCACAATCATCGCTAATGTTTCATTCCATAGTTGCAGCCGCTCTGTCAATCAATGCCACCAAGCACAATGTTCTTCTCTGGGACATGATCTCTCCTGGTAACATAACCAAAGTGGGTGAGACAATGACTTGCCAACTTTGCGCTTCTAAGGAATATTCTGGCTACAAATTTTCCAAGAGATATCTGTTCATTCTTCTGTCAAGGGTACATTCAATATGCATTACTACGTCATAAATCGTCACCACTTTTCAGCCTTTTGGCTAAGATCAAATGGAGTAACATCACAAATCAAGCATAGTAGTTCTTTTTTGTTTTTTTATTTACTGTCCAGCTTTTTAAAAATAAGATACTTGAAAACACTGTGACTTGCAACAGGCACACCTAAGTCTTCAAAGTGACATTTTTCCTTTCTTAAAGGGGTCTCTTTGCCCAAAGAAATGTATGCTATGATTTCCTTACTGCTGCTTTTTTGGTTTTGATTGTGGATCCAAACAAGTAAAAGGAAAGAATAGACTATTTCCACTTTTTTTAATCATGAAATTATCTATTGGTTCAGTTTGAAGGATATTTTTTACATTGCAGTGTAACCCATACTAAAGGTAGTATTTTTAAGAAATCGTTATCATTAAGTGCTTCAAGTCCACTTGACTTTTAGCAAGCAAGACCATAGTGTCTGCACACCACAGGTTGTGAATGAGTTTTCCTTCAGTCCCAATGTCTTCTTCATGCTGTCCGACATCTCGGATGATTTGCTCAGCATACAGATCAAAGAGATGTAGCAGAAGGTACAGCCAGAACACACACCTTTCTTGATGTAAAACATGCAGTACTGCTTTGTTAGGCTTCATGGTCCATGTACAGGTTCTACATAAGCAAAGGAAGTGCAATAGGACCCCCATTCTCCGCAGTGTTACCCAAATACTGTCACGACATATTTCCCTAGTCAAGTATCTTTCCTTTACATTTCCCTAGTAGCCTCTGCTTTCCGTCACGATCCATTTGACATCAGCAATGATCCCTTTGCCACATCTTTTTCTGAAGCCGGCTTGGATGGTGGACAGTTTCCTGTCAAAGAATGGCTGCAACTGTTTTCATGCATCTTTTGCAAAAATTTACATGCATCTGGCATTAATGATGTTGGTTTTATAATTTCCACATTCTGCTGGGTCACTATTATTTTTAGAATGGATAGGAAGATAGGTCTTTTCCAGTCGGTTGGCTTTCCAGGTTTTTTCGCACAATCAAGTAAAGGACTTCTAATAGCGTCACAGAAACTCACTAAATTTTGAACGTGTAAAACAGGTCTCATACAGAACTGCAATCACAATTTGAACTCATGTGCAATTCTAAACTGTATCTTCTTCTTCTCACATTCCTTCTTGCCTCAAAAACAAGAAAAATTAAATGCAACATCTAACATTTTTGAAACATCACACCAGATGTATCTTTTAACTTTTACTACATCTTTGTTTTTATTCAAAGTAAACATTACAAATAATGAGAAGAAAATGTACCCGGGAGCATAAAAAACAGATAATTCTCAGAAAGAGTTTAAGTTAGAAATAAATAAAGGCATGTAACTTAGATAGGTATCTCCAAATCCTTGCTTGTCCTTATTTACATTTTTAAACTTTTAATACCACAAAATAGATTTTCTAATAATCTTTTAACTGAAAGTTGCTGAGGAGCTTTATCACTGTTCTGGAAAAAGTTATATTAATCCTCAAGACAAAAGACTATTTCATAAACAGGGATGGTATAATGAGTTTACATGCTTCCCCCTATGCTCATGTATTTTCATCACTGCCACCTGGTACTCCCCAGCTGTGATTGGTGCTGGATTTTCTGTTAAGTTCCATTTAAAAAATGTCAGTGTAATGCAATACATTGAAATACAATATAGAAGTAAAGTTGGAGTGAGTTGCATTATACCCACCTATTATATAAATTATTATTTCAAAAAATAAAACACAAAAACAACCAATACAAATAAATTCTGAAAGCATCATCTGCATCAAAGCAAAATGTTTTGTCAATAGCCCTAGACAATGTTTTAAAAATTCATCCATGAGATTTTTATGATAGTGAAAATTCAGACAGGAAGAAAATGCTTATATTTAAATATATATTGTAATGCCTCTTATAAGAGAAAACTTATAAGTTAGCAAATAATTTACTTCAAATCAAGTACTAAATGGACCAGGGATGTGACCAAACTTGCTATCAGGCAGAGTGCACTGATTTTTTGTTTTGTTTTTCTGTATCTTTGTTTCCTATGTTTTTCTGTAGATCCAGAGTGAGTAGAATTATAGGCACAGTAATGGTATTGATGGTATTTGGGGGAGGGGGGGGGTGGGAGGATCATGAAGTCGGTGGACAGCTGATGACAATAAATATAAGAAAGAAGTACATGTTCTAGCATTGAAAATAAATAAATGACAATTTTATCATCATGAAACCTCTCTACCACATTTTCATTTGGAATAATGGAGTTTAAATGATTCTCAGCCTATACTGAGAATCATATACATGACAATAAAACTTTGATATTGCATAGGATTGTATATTTATAGATTCTGAAAAAGCAGTCACGTGAACAATAAAACTAACAAAGCTTGAGAATTAATTGCAGGGCATAAGGAATTACAGAGTCTGAATTATATTGCAAAAATTATGTAACATTATTTTTCTAAATGTTGCAAGAATATTTGCTCAATGAAAAATCACTACATCGAGTCAAATGTATCTGCTTTCTTGAGGTAAATTACATGACTTACAATGTCTTTCTCTCTAAATTTAAAGGCATGTGGAAAGGCTAAATGTGAACAGACAAATACAGTCTGATTTTGTAATAACTGTAATAGTGATATAACTCAAAATCAGAGACATAAATATTGAAATCTACTTAGTATATTTTTGCCTTCAATTCAATACTTCAAATCGATGTTATCTTTATAATCAGCCAATCTCTTAATACTTGAAAAAGGTCAATCATTGCTGATTTTGTACATATTACTATATAGGGGCACTTTCATGAGTCTAACTTATTAAAACTTATTTAAAAATAGGCAGGTTTCTATTTCATTTTCATAAATGGAAACATTATGTCCCAACCCAGATTATTTTTAGTAATGTTTTTCAGCAACAATAGCTAGATAGATGTCAAACTAAGAGTAGCAACCATTATCATGAATTTACCTATATTAGCAAGTGGCCTTTATTAACTACCATCTCTAATAGAAAATCAGTCTACATAAGGCAATAGTCAGGTATTTATTAGCTCAAAGGCTCCCCAAAATAAACTAATGGCCAGAGTCACTGCTAACTTATAGTTATTCTATATGCAGTACCTTGCAAACATATAAGTCTCTAGATAGAAGGGATTTCTAAAACATGGTTGCTGCTGTTTTTGTGAGGTCAGCTCCAATCCATAGCCACCTTATGTACTACAGAATGAAACATGACCGGGTCTTGGCCTTCCTCACAATCACAGAGGCCACTGCTGTAGCTACTGAGTCAGTTCGTTTCCTTGAGGGCCTTCCTCTCTTTCACTGCCCTTCAGCTTTTTCAAGCATGATTTCCCTCTCCAGGAACTGGTCTCTTCTGACAACATGTCCAAAGTATGCAAGACAAAGTCTGGCCTTCCTCACTCTGGTTGTACTTTTTCCAAGATAGGTATGCTTGCACTGGCAGTCCATGTTACTTTCGCTATTCTTTGCCAACACCAAAACTGAAACACATCAATTCTTTATCAGACTTTCTTATTCAGTGTTCAATTTTCAGATACATATGATGTGATGAAAATATCCCGGCTTGGGACAAACAACACTTTGGTATTCAAAGTAGCAGCCTTGCTTTTCAATATTCTAAAGAGGTCTTGTGCAGCAGATTCACCTAACACAAGTGTCTCTGGCTCACTTGACTCCAGAGCAGTGACTGTGGATCCAACAACGAAATCCTTGACAACTTCAATCTTTTTTTTCTGTTTACCATGATGTTTCCTATCATGCTATCCAATGGTGAGGATTGGAGCCTTCTTCACATTGAGTAGCAATCCATACTAACGACTGCAATTCTTGATCTTTATCGGTGAATGCCGCTAAGCTTTCAGTAAGCAAAGTTATGTCATCTGCATATCATAGGTTGTTAATAAGCCTTCCTCTAATTCTTCATATAATCCACCTTTTCTGATGATGCTCTCCATACAGTTTGAAGAAGCATAAATAGAGGAGACAAAGCTGACCCATATCATTTCTGATTAGAAAATATGCAATATTCCCTTATTCTGTTCACACAACTGTCTCTTGATCCATGTTCAAGTTCTGCATGAGCACAATGAGGTGTTCTGGAATTCCCATTCTTCTCAAGGCTATCCATCATTTGTTATGGTCTACACAGTTGAATGCCTTGGCATAGTCAATAAAACACCAGTAAACATCTTTCTGGCATTCTCTGCTTTTAGGCAAAATTCATCTGATGCCAACAATGATACCCTTTGTATCCTTTGTTCCCGGTTCTCTTCTCAATCCTGCCTGAAACTCTGGTAGCTCCCTGTCAATGTACTGCTGTGACCGCTATTTGAGTATCTTCAGCAAAAGTTTGTTTTCATGTGGTATCAACTATTTAGTTCTAGAACTGGAACATTCTGTTTGGTCATCTTTCTTTGAAATGCACCCAACTATGCATTTCTTCCAGGCAGTTGGCCAAGTGGCTATCCTCCAAATGTCTTCCCATAGACAAGTACCGTATCTTGGGGACCATAAGATCCAATTTCCCTCACAAGGTGGGAGCAAAATAAGGGTGCATCTTATGGCCTGAAGGCATGGTAGCCCAGAACATTTTAGTATTCTGGTACTATTTAGTTCAGAATATATATATTTTTTCTTACTTTTCTGCTCTAAAAACTGGTGTCGTATGGTCTGAAAACTATGGTAAACACTTCCAGTGTTTCATCAGTTTGTTGAAACATTTCATTGGCATTCTATCAGTACCGGGAACCTTATTTTTGGCTAATGCTTTCAGTGCAGCTTACACATCTTCCTTCAGCACTATTGGTTCTGGCTGGTAGGCTACTTCCTGAAATGAAGGCATGTTCAGTAGTTCTTCTTGGTACACTGACTATACTCTTTCCACCTTCTGTAGATGTTTCCTGCACCAGTCACTCTATCGCCCATAAAAATCTCTCAATATTGCAACTCGAGTCAAATAGTTTCTTGAGTACAGTTTAAGATATGCTGAGTATGCTCTTCCTTTTTGGTTTTCTAACTCAATGTCTTTGCACATTTCATTATTTTATTTCATCTTCTCGAATTACCCTTGGAAATTTTCTACCCTGTTCTTTGAGTTCATCATTCCTTCCATTTGAGTTAGATGCCCTAACATTAAGAGCAAGTTTCAGAGTCTCTTCTAAACACGCCCATTTTTCTTTCTTCTCGTCTTTTTAATAACCCTTTACTTTCTCCCCATAGCTCACAAAGTCTTCTGTCTTTAGGGTTCAATGCATCAAAATGTTCTTGAAATTCAGGTAACATAGATCCACAGTTCCTCTTTGGCTATCATGGTCTTCTTAAGGCACAATTAGTCAGAACCGATTCAATGGCTGTTAGGTTTGGATTCCTGGCTTCTGAGGTGACATAAGGAAGCCTAGAGGTGTAGTGTATGATGATGCATTGGGTTACCAATTACAAAGTCACCAATAAGAAATCACTAGTTGCTCCCTGGGAGAAAGATTAGACTTTATACTCCTGTAAAAAGTTATGGTGGCATAGTGATTGTGTGCAGGACTGTGACCCACTGGGTTGGTGGTTCAAATCTAGCAGCAGCTCTCCAGGACCAAGGCTGAGCATCACACACACACACACACACACACACACACACAAAACCCAAAATAAAACAAAACAAAAGTTACCATCTTGAAAACCCTCTGTGGCAGTTTTATTTGTCCTATTTGGTAGTGATTAGATGCTTGTGAGTTTGGTTTTGCAAGGAGACACGGACCAGTATTATGTACATGACAACTAACTGAAATAGTAGTGGCTTAAAGCTATCTAATCAGAAAGACACAGTTGGTAGTCTGTCTCTGACTGACTCAGCCTCAACACACCTGCGGAGTAGTTTTACTCATCACATATGGGGTGGGGTGGTCCTCACTGGAATCGATATCACAGCATCTCAGACTAATAATAATAGTAATATTTTCCTAAATAATAGCATGCAAAATTAAGCAAGCAAGTTTGAATTGCGACCAATCTCATTTAAACCACAAATATGGTGTTGAAATAAGTGACATGAACAGCTGCGCGTGGTAATGAAACCAATGACTCAGTGAGAGATGATGGCTGCTAATTTGTCATGAAAGTTTCTTGACTGTACCTGCAGTTGGCTAGCCTTTTTACAGAACTGTGTTGATTCCCCAAGGCGACCTGATACATCTGTCATTCCAATTATACCTGACCGAGTTCTCACATCTCTCCTTGATGAAGGGGTGTTTACAGAACACAACCTGGAGGAAATTTACATGCAGAGCACTTCAAATAAGCAATGGCTTCATGCTGGTGATGCTACTGGGGAGGAATCTTCTCCGTGAGCTGTGGGTTCGTCTGCAGCTTAGTGAAATATCGACAGCAAGCATTCAACTTGAAACAAAATGCTATGTCCTTTTGTTCAAAGTAAATGGAAGATAATTTCTCACTGACTGGCAGGAAATGCTTGGACACTAGCTCTATGCAAAAGATACAATTGTTGAGTCAGCCATTCCCATGGCACAGATATTTCCTCCGTTCCTATTTCAATGGCTGAGGTTCACAAAATCCCTGAGTAAATTAACAATCAATTATTATACGCTAGTCGGTTTTAGCTCCATCACATCAGTACAAGGGAAAACTAGCAAAACTCACACATGTTGGCAGATTGTAAGGCTTTTTTTTTTTACTGCCCGCCCCAATTTTCTTGAGTTTGAGAGATGTGTGTATCATTGCTCAATGGATAGCTGTTTCAAGATTCTCTTGTACAAGTGGCATTTGAATGTATTAGTACACTTGAACATATGAAGAAAATGTTGTAGATTAAGATGGATTTTCCTATTTAGTTTCCTGTTCTTTCTCTCTGCCTCCCCAACCCACCCACCCCTCGCAAGTCCGCATACTATTGCCAGGGCGGGGGCATGCATGGTACTGGAGTACTCGTCAAAGTGCAGGAGTTTGTAGGCTGCGTCACTTGAGACTCCATTTCAAACCTATTAACTGAGGCTCCTGCTATTGTTTAGTAAGAGCCTGAGACAGATCAAATGGATAATAACATTTATGAGAAGAATTCTCATCCCAACTCCTAAACAGTTGATTTCTGGCATAATCCTTTTATGAGGGGTTCCCACCTTGTAAATCTTTATGGGGGCAGCCTTGTCTTTCTCCCACTAAGGAGCTGATGGGTTTGAACTGCCAACCTTGCAATTAATCATACAACATTTACTAGACAGAGCCACCGGGGTTCCTGTTCCTCTTGTAGTAACATGGGAGTTATAAAATTGATTCTCTTTGGAACCTCTTCAAATCAGTGTAAAATGATTGTTAAGAGCAGCAGGTTTGGGTTTACTAAGAGAGGTTTAAATATACTCTGGGGGGGGGGGGGGTTGAGCTCCGGTGGCGTAAGTGGTTGAGTGCCGGACTGGAGCTCACAGACTTGGCAGTTCAAATCCAGCGGCGGCTCTCAGGAGCAGCACTGGGTAGCGCCCATGACCACCAGAGGCAGTGATGCCCCTCCCCAAACAAACAAACAAAATATACATACTCGGGGAACTAGAAATATAGTATATTTGAGCAGTCTGAAGGTTCATATACACAATCGCAAAAATGTAATTTTAAGAAGGTGAATATGCATATTTATTTTACTCTAAACCTCCGTGCTGTCTTAAGAAACATTAAAGCAATGTCAATACTTTTGCTTTTCGATCCAGTACAAAAATTGCAATTTTCTTATTCATATTTAAGTCTATGAACACAACAGATTTCTCAGAAGTCTGAATCTGTAACAGTCCAGCACATCAGAAATAGCAGAACTCTCATTTTCATTTGGAAAAATAATGAAAAGAGCTGAGATGAAAGTGAGGGAAGATCTCTATGCTTAGACTCCACCTTCTACTGCAACTGCATTTTGCTGTAAAATGGTATTTCTCTTCTAGTGAAGGACGATACTGCCCGATGTGAGAGTCAGAGCTTAGGACAGTCCTGGTGTTCCAAGAGATTTCAGGAGGACACGGGGCATGCCCACCATCCATAGTAATTGACCTCTGGTCTTGGGCCTCAGTAGCAAAGACTGCAGCTGACAGCAATTGTGCCTGTAGCTGCCATATGGAAGGTAGCAACCATTTGCTATGTTGTAACTGTGTGTGTCAATTTCCCTTCAAACAACAAAACACAAAACCAGAAAAGCAGTTTTCCTCCATAGCTCTCAGTCTAATTGACATTAAGCACATGGAGTATTTCAAATGTTGATTATTATTGATAACCCTGTCTCTATATAAGCTCTATATAAGATAGCCACAGACTCTGTCACCTATCTTCCAGTACATATGTAAGCTTTGATCTAGCATCTTTTTTTGGGGGGGGGGGGCATCACTGCTCTCCGGTGGTGGGAGTAGGAGGCCCAGCCCCACTGCTGGAATTGAACCTCCGTCCCAGTGGGCCGCAATCCCGCGCACAACCACTACGGCACCAGGGCTCAGCCGATTTAGCATCTTTCTTAATGATCTTATCAAATAAGGAGAGGTTTCTGGAATACCCATCATTTCAAAGCACTGAGGTGGGAGGTTCAGGTATCGCCCTCTCTGTAAATTGAAAGCTGAAGTTCCTGCAGGGTAGTGTACATGATAGACATGCTTGACTGCTCACCCAAAGATGGGAGGTTCAGGGAGGGGAAAAGGGGGGTGGGGGGGTAATATATATATTTTAAATAAGTCATTGAAAACACTACACCTCTTAGTTTTAATCTAGGATTACCATGAGTCATATTCAACTTGCCGTGATGACAGTTAGCATGGGAGCTGGGCTTCACTGAATAGTTCTAGCTCGATACCACAGCCCAGCAGTTCTTACTCTCTGACTGCAGGGAAGAGGTTAAGAAAACCCGCCAGCCCAAGCAACAGGCAAGGCTCATCATGATGCTTCAATTGAGCCCACTCATGAGTGATAATCAAGACTTTGCCAGGATCCTGCATAAAGGCTGGGCCATAGGTAACAAATTTCCAGAAACAGATGCAATTGATGGGGTCATTGAGTAAAACCTTTCATGGTCCTACCAGGAAATATCAAGAATGCACCATTACACGCAAGCAAAGCCAAATGCACAGCTCTGTTGTGTGACATTTTTGTATGCTGCCTGAGACATCAGAGGGCACGAAGATATGTCAATTTAAGAATGAGAAGAAAAAGATTTTCTTCAGAGCTCTGCCACTATAAATAAAATATAGTATGTTGTTCACAATTCTCCTGCCCTAATTTTTTTTTTTTTTTTACCATTATGAGAGTTTCTTAATTCTAGAAATCTAGGCTGCTGTCCTGAGGCACAAAGCTTTTCTTAAACATCACCTTTTAATCATCTGTATGAGATTCATTCAATCTCTCCCTCCCTTGAATCCTCAAACTTCTAGGAAGAGAATCATGAATAGTCAAACATTTTGGAAGAGGTGGCTGGAAGCCAAAGACAAATTCTTCAGAGTGCAAAATGGTCCAAATCTGAGAGAAGCAGGCATTTTAGGTAATATCCCACATTTTAAAAATGCCAGAAAGTAATTTTTTTATGGGGGACTTGAGGTGTCCACTACAGCCTAAGCTTTGCTACTTGTCTGAGAACACTAGCTTCTACAGGGTGGAATATATAAGTTGGCTTAAAAAATGAGGGGTCTGTTAAGACAGTTTGCTTACCCAGCACCATGGAATAATCTGTAGAAAAATGGAATAAAAATGAGGTTTTCCCAATGAACATTTGGAAGCTCCCTTATATAGAGAGTAGCTGTTTTCCAGCTTGGTTTTCTTCCTTTCTTCCTTCCATTCTCTCTTTTTTAGCTTGATTTGTTTGAACTGAATCAACTTGATGTGTTGACCACAATGGGCTTTTTGGAATTAAATGTATTAGTCATTCTCACTGAACCATAGACATCTGGTACAAATCAAGGTGCATGCGAAAGGGGTGAAAAATACCCAAACCAAGGTAGAAGTGATTATTTTCTAACAGCACTACACAGCATGCTAAGGGCATGAAACTACTGCATTATAAACTGTAAAGTGTGAGAATTAGATCTCAAAAATCTGTTACAAAAGTCATAAAAGTATAATGCCTCTCCAAGAGAAATATAGGCACACAAATAAAGTTTCTGGATGTTTTTGCTGCTCACACTCACATTTCAGGCTGCAGTGGCACCGAGGGAGAGGTTATTGGGGTGGTTATTCTATATAGGAACTGGAAAATCAGGTGAGAAGAGCTTGTCAATGCCATTTTTATTGGACCTCTACCAAAGAGTATATCAAACAGCTCAAAGTCAATGACCGCCGTGCTACAGGGCACAGGATCACAGGCTGCCACCTGTCTTAGCTATGGATGGTGCTGACGCTATTTCCTTCAACAACATTGGAAAGGAGGCTAGATTTGATCCAACTTTGGGAATGGATCTTACTTGCCTTGCATCAAAATCCAGAGGTAAAGGCCCAAGGTTTGCTATGAGGGAAAATGCCATCATCTCATAGTCCTGTCCCCACCACTCTGTGGAGGTTTAGATCTTACTTCTGTGAAGGGATCTGACATAGGGCCTTCAGATGTGGGAATATGACAACAGTTTCCTACTATAGTAAGTCAAGTTCAAAGCTTTCTCCAAACTTTGTGAAAAGTTTCATTCTTAGAATCTCATTGACTGTTTGTTATAGCTGGGTGCGGTTTGTATCTCCCCCTGGCCTTCCACCCCCCTCCGCAAAAAAAAAAGAGGCATTCAATTCTGGGTGTCTGATAGTTGTGAATGGGAGATAGTCTCTTTTCTAGAGACCAAACCTGTGCAGTTGCAGTGGTCTAAGTTAATGGTGATGGGCAGACTCTAAGTTGACATGACTGGTGTCCTAGTAAAAGCAGAGCCAAGACATAGACAGAACACACAGGGAGGATCTTTTGTGATGCGAAAGCTGGAGATCAAAATAATACACCAAGGACGGCTGGCTGTCACCATCGGCTAAGAACAAGGCATGAAATAGATTTTTCTTTCAGATCTTTCCAGAACTGCTAACAACCTGATTTCAGACAATCACTCTCCAGAACAGGGAGAAAAAGTATTTCCATGGCTCAAGTCAATCCATCAGTGAGATGTGGCCATTGCAACCTTAGTGAGGGAACGCCACGAGTCATAGGACGCTTGTTAGCCGCCCTGTCCAAGACAAGCAGACAGGCAACAGCAGAGTGGGAGGGAGGCAAGCATAGAAACTGAACTCACAGAGGGCCAACACTCTTCTTCCTTCTTTAAATGCACTCAGGCCAACTGCTCTGAAACATCTCCCTGGAAATTTCATTCTCCCGTTGAAGCACCCTCCTGATCGCAGGGAGTCTGCGCTCTCTGTGCCCACAGCAGCGAGAAGGGCATCCTCAACACGGGTGGAATGTGTGCTGGTGAAGCAACTGGGCCTTCTTCTGGATTAATGCAACGTAATGTTCCTTTGCTCAAACACCTGGCCCAAGTAAAACTGCACTGAGGTCAGACCCCTTAGTCTCCTTATCGCATGGGATGATTAGAGCAGTCTCTATCAGTCCATTTACTAAAGAAACTTCCAAAAGGCGAAAAATAACTGTTGGGACTAGAACTCAACCTTGAAATAGAGTGCCGTGTAGCATTACTTTGTTCAATTTTCATAAAATTTAACTGCCTATCTTTCCGTATAAGATATGTTCACAAAAGTGAGCTTTGTGCTTTTTATTATGAAAACAAAAAGTCAATCTTTTAGCTTCAGGGTAGCACCCTTAATTTAGCTAACAGCAAGCGCTAGTTCTCTCAAGGATCAGTATAATCAGCACTACAGAAATCATAGCAGCTAATGTTAACTGAGCATTTGCTGTAAAATGAAGACATGGGGCTTTTTGTTAGGTGCAGAGGCCATCAGAAATACCATGGCTTGGGGCAGGTGCACTGTAACCCACAAAGTGACATCCTGGTTCTTCTAGCACTTTAAAGTGGTCTTACGCAGATCTCCCAACGGGTTCTTTTGGCTTCTTCACCACTACTGCTGTGGGTCCATGTTGTCGATCTAGGTAAAATGGAATCCCTCACAAGTTCAGCATCATCTTCATTTATCAGACTGTTTTCCTGGTCAGTTGTGATGATTTTTGTTTTATTTTGAAGTAGAGTCCACACTGAAGGCTGTTCACTACCAGGTGCTCCAAGTTTTCTTCACTCTGGACCCTTGGCAAGCCAGGTTGTCAATCTGAGTATCATAGGCTGCTAATGAGTCTGCCTCTCCACCTGAGACAGCATAATTCTTTTCCAAATAGTCCATCTTTTCAGAATATACTGTCTCTGTTTAGCGTACAAATTGAACATATATGGTGACGATATAAATCTGGCACAACCCTTTTGAATTTTAAATTACAGCTATCCCATGTTTTGCTTAAACTACTGCCTCTGTCTATATACAGTTAAATTACACAATTATCCCATGTTTTGTTTGAATAACTGCCTCTTTGTCTATGTACCAGTTAAATTACAGTTATCCCATGCTTTGTTTAAACAACTGACTCTTGGTCTATGTCTATATGAACACATGGAAGAATAATGGAATATTCCTTCATACAGTGCAATCTATCATATGTTCTGCTACACTCAGTCCATTGTTTTTTGATAGTATATAAAACACAGGGAAGTAATTTTAATCCACCTTTCAGAGAGAAGCCAAGAGGAACAAGGACTACTTTACCTACTTATGCCATATAGTAGACTGCAGAACCAGGATTCTAAAGCAGGCCTCAAACTTGATGCTGTTTGTGCCTTGTATAATGAAAGTGCTTAACAGATAATTGTCACAATAAAAATGCATGGTCATACCAGCATCTATAATTCATATATAAGAAAACACACTTAACCAAGTTGATTTACTTAACAAGTTGATTTACTTACCTAAGGTCATATATATATATATATATATATATATATATTTCATCTATATAAAGTCAGTCCCTATCCATAATAAGATTAGGTCAATGAAATTGACTTGTTTATTAGTACTTTAAAATACTGAACATTTTCTTTTTGTTTTTTAAGTGATAGATATAATGAGCTGGAAAAATCTTGTGCAAAAAGTCAAATAAATAGTCTGACTCTGCAGGTCATGCAATCTCCTTTGCAAGTCCATACTACTGTTTTAGAGCAAATAGCTCTAAAGCAAAAACCCATTACTGTTAAGTCAATTCTAACATCTGGCAACACCACGAACTATAAGGACAGAATGGTGCCACATGATTTTCTTGGCTGTACTCCTTATAGATGAAGATCACCAGGCTTTTCTTCTGCAATTCTGCTGGGTAGGTTCTCAATGTCATCCTTTAGGTTAGTGGTTGGGTACCAACCCTTTGTACCACCCAGGGGCACGCGGTAATAGCTATTACCAAATGGGCATGCTTGTGGGCCAAGAACCCTTCTGCTTACAAACAGGTGGCAATCCGTATTTGACTCGAGGGTTACAGTTGGCAGACCCTAGCATCAATAATATCATTTCCAAAAGAATTCTCAAGTTTAGAAGTCCTTAATGGTGATCAGAGTAATGCATACATATGAAAATAAGATGAATATGTGCCTGTAGCCCGGATTAGAACTAAAGTCCTATGTCTATATAAATTAAAATAAAAAGTGAGGCATACCACTTTTAATTCACATTCACGAAGTAGAAATGCCCTAGTCCACACAGAGACAACGCCTGGCTCCTAGACGTCTCAAGTACATGGCCAAGGATGATTTTTATGTAAAACATTCCTGGGCCTCAGTTTTCTCAGCTTGAAGGATGGCAGCTTTCAGACTGCCACCAGGCAGGACAGTCACAAAGTTAAGTCAGCAGCAGTTCCCTAAAGGGGAGGGAGGGACGTGACCCTGAAAGAACCCAAAGCAGCATCTGGAACCTGGGAGCCACAGACAGCTCTCAAGGGGCGTGGTCTGCTGCGACCATAACCTCTGCTCAGCAGCAACGTGCAGGACCTATCGGTAGCGCATAAACAGGTGTGCTAAATCCATGAACTCAGGAGTAAACAGAGCAACTCTGGATAGGCAAAACGGGCTAGATTAAATCACAGATTATGCTGGTTATGACAATACCTGTGCTTAGCTGGACTTGGAAATTCACAGCTGAGTCAGAAATTACCCGGATGACTTGGGCTATGAAGTAGAATCCTTTCTCTAGACAGAGATTTAGGACTATGAGTCTCAGGACACTACTGTTTTACTCAACTTTTTAATGGTTTTAGTCTACTAGCTCAGTACCTATATTCTTCTCAATTGCCAGAAAGAATAGTCTATATTAAAATCAGATGGCTTTTGCAGCAGTGCATGCCCTCTCAAACAATACTTTTCTCCTTGGGAATCAGAAATCCTGTTAGAGCTGACATCTTCCATTTCTGTGACACCGATTCTAATACTGTTTGGCTGCCATTTTTAGAGCCATGCTAAAATGGCCTATCATTTTCTTTCTGCTTCTGTTTCTTGTATATTTTAATGGGTTGCCAAAGTATAGAGTTTTTCATGAAGTACACTTAGGACTGGTGTTACTAGCAATATGGTGGCCATTATGAACCACTTTTCCATTAAATGGTTGTAAATCACGTTTTCTTTGGGGCACTGGAACATTAACACTGAAAGCGAGATTGTAAATCTTTTTTCAATATCTCTTCTTTACAAGTTATTTCTAATTTCCAGCACAGAAAAAGACTGCTGGTAATTAAAAATGTGACAAAGTGAGCAATCATCCAGATACCATTGCCCGGAATGAGGAAAGAACAGTACTCTCATTCGACACTAATCTTGCAAAGGGAAGCGTTCCATAGAGTCAGGCCTGTTAATGGCGACCACTAAGTGTGTGAGCAGTTAGGTCCTTATTGGAATTCTCCAGGAATACAAAGGACTCTAAAATGGATGCAATATACCACACCACGTTATTCTGAAACACTGATTCCCTACAAGATATGGCTCAGCTACAGCTTTTGTCCATTTCAGGAGCCTTTGATGGGGTAAATGAATTCCCATCCAAGACTATTCTACTTCTGGTATTAATAGAGGATGTCTTTCAATGACCAGATATGTGCTTTTAGATGGCTGCCTTTATTGCTCTACCGGCCATCAACATTATCAACTTGTTATCTTCTAAAGTCGGTCCTTTTTCTTTTTCCCTCTAGCACGTTTTCTTTGTTTTGTTTTTATTTCTTTAAATTGCTATTACTTTTCTATAGAAAACACTTGCTCCTCTATGTCTTGTCATAATATCAAATGATATAACACCTGGGGAAAAAACGAAGCCAAAGTAATCAAACTCATTCAGAACTTAGCAAGAGCACAGAGTCCTTGGGGATGATTTCTTACACTGGGTTATGAGCTCAAGCTGAAATAGCCTCCTCGTGTTGCAAGGCAGATAGCCTGGGTCCCTGTTTATGGTAACAAGATCAAAACAGCATCCCCTTCATTATTAGTAAAAATCTCAGCACACAGTAGGTCCTGAAATTAGTATTTGTTAAATTATTCCCAAGGAGCCCTGCTGGCCCTGTGAATTAGAAAGTGGGCTGTTAACTGCATGGTTGGCAATTCAAACACACCAGCCATTCTATAGGTGAAAAACGAGGCTATCTGCTTCCATAAAGATTTATAGGGGACCCTGAGCAGTTGACTCTGTCCTGTGTTGTCTCTTTGAGGTGAAATCCACTTGGTGTGAATACTGTCCATGAACACTTATACTTGTCTACCTAGTATTAAACCTCCCCAATTTAGCGTCATCCCAATTTCTGTAACTCCCATACATAAGACGCCTACGGTAGTCAAGTAGAACCTATTTGTTCTTTCAGACATGCCTGTACCTTCCCACCTCACTATATTCACACCAAAGTCCCAATTAAGTCTCATGTGCACTTTAACAAAAACCCCCACCCATCCTTTCCAGTTCTAGAACAAATGCCATTTCCTCCACAGGCTCAGTTCTGATCAATCCATAAGCTCTCTCTTCCTCCCTGTACTAAGTCCTATCCCGAGGTTCCTGATAACAGATAAACACTTATCTGTTTGACTTCTTCATCTACTAGAATTTCATATGCATTTAGGCCATATATTCTGTGTTCTTTTTTTCTGCATCACTGCCCTGATGGGAGTAGGAAGTCCTATTTTGTGTTCTTATCACATGTTCTACTGAATCAAGTAGTAATATGAAATAAGGGCTCGATACACTAAAGCTGAATGAATGGCCACTGCTCACGATATAAACTGTTATTCTGAGGGACAGCAAAAGAACCTCTGATCCACCAGCTGCTTTAATTTATAGCTTTAATTCTCAATCACACACATTTTAAATTCGCCTTCGATGTCTTCTCCTGCCGGAATGATTCTAGCTAGCAAGTCCAACTGATCAGATCTGCCCTATCAAAACCAAAATCAGACTCATTGCCATTTTGCTGATTCTGACTCACAGTGACCCCCAGGGGTAAAGCAGAGTTGCCCCTGTGGGCTTAGAAGCTGCAATGCTTTATGGGAACAGAAAGCCTCATCTGTCTCCCATGTAGCCACTGCAGCATCCGGGCTCCTCAGAGCTGTCTGCCCTAAGAGGTGTACACAACCACCCTGGGAAAGGAACCCGTGGGGAGGTAGGCAAGGATTTGGGCAAAATATGCATTTCGTTGCATGCATAGTAATATGCACATTCACTTAGGTGCTATAGTGGATAAGAAACTGTCACTGAGGAGGGCAAATCATGCTAAGCAATCCATAATGTACCATATGCTTTGGTGAAAAAACGTGATACTTTAAATGATTTTAAAAGCTAAGTGTTCATTTCAGAATAATTTCAGTTTTAAGAACTATAAATTAAAAAAAACCCAGAACCTTCAAAATAATATTCAGTGAAAGAAGCTAAACACAAGCGTGTGTATTATATAACTCAATGATATAAAATGTCCCCAAAGGCAAATTTGTAGATCCAGAAATAGATGAATTCTTGATTGGGAATAAGAATTGAAATTGACTACAAATAGGCATGAAGGATGCTACTGGTATAATAAAGATGTGCTCGTTAAAAAATGAATTATGGGAATGGTTGTATGATTTGATAAATTTAAATGATTGAATGACACATTAAAATAAGTTAACTATGATATGTAAATCCTATCTCAATAAAACTGTACAGAAATGCATTGGAGAAAAGAGATGATAGTTATAATTAGGAATTGCTTTAGGCTAACAAAAATGATCTGTTTTAGGTTGAATTCAATGGAAGAGCTTAAATAATACTTTTATAAAAAATGAACTTGAATATTATGCTGCTGTGACATTTACAGACTGGCCTTAAAAGTATTTGAAATTCATTAAAACTCAACAACTCCATTTTCATTTGACCTACATCTAGTGCTACATTTCACTCTCTAGAAACCTCAGTGCAACAATTTACTGATAAAATAATATACCAACCCCACCAACAATAACAGTTTGTTTAATATAAACTGAATGTTTGCTCTTATTTCATGGAGACAATAGGAAGTCTTCACTCAGTTCAGGAAATTCTCAAAAAGAATATTTAAAAGGAAGCCAAAGATATTAATACTTCTAGTTCTTGAAGAAGACACTGTCCTTCCTGCCAATAAAACCCTTTAAAGACAACACAAATCACCTCAGGTAAATGTCACAAAAAAAAAAACCAATGTGATCAACAAATCTCCTTCTTCTGTAATGAAATTTAACTGCAAAATTAGCATTTATTGAACTGAATAGGTTTCAGCCCCTACTCTGAAGCCTGAGCTCTGGTTGGGCAGTGATGATAGTGCTTAGCTGCTAATACAAAGGTTGGTGGTTCGAGCCTCCACTGGAAAGAGATGAGGCTCCTCTAAATAGAACAGCTCAGAAACTCTATGGGGGCAATTCCACTGTCCCATGGGATCACCCTGAGTCAGAATGGACTAGAATGCAATGGGTTCTAACATTAAGTGACCAGACGTCCCGCTTTTTAACAATTAACATCCTGCGGCGTTTTAAAATTAAATATATTACCATACCATTTTTGCGTTCTATGAAAATTCTTGTTGCTCCATATAGACCAAATTTTTAATCAAGAACCTTCCCCCCACACCCCCAGTCAATGGTGTCTCGCTTAAAATCTGGTCACTTTATTCTAACATCAAGTGACCCAAAGTCCAGGTACAGAAAGAGGCAACAGACAAGTCAGTGTCATCGTAACATAAGGAACATCCAGGTGAGGGAAAGCCCAAGACGGTCACAAAGTGTGTTAGGTGACTTGGTACCGACAGAAGTCAGTATGAGATTTATCGAACACCACACAATACAAGGCTCAGGGCAGTCTGTACAACCAGATTTTAAAATTAATTGAAAACAGGTGCTATAAGGACTTGCTAAATGTGAAAAAAATTTGAGTAAGCTGAATAAACCTTTTCTTTAGAATTCTGTTGTCATGGTGGGTGGAGCAGGCATCTAGATAATGTTGGACTCTGATGTGATGTTTTCTTTTCCCTAATGAAGTAAAGAATCCGAGAAAAGACTGGATGGATTACCTCTAACCACCTCTTCCACAGACTCTGTGGTGGTGGTGGTGGCGGCGGCGATGCTGGTGGTTCTCTCGGTGGCCTCTTCGTAGGGTTCTTCAGCCTCTTCCTCCGCCTCATCAGCATCCTCATCACCCTCATCATCCTCAGCTTCTTCTTCCTCAACATCAGCCACTTCCTCCTCTTCTGCTACTTCGACTACCTTGTCTTCACTGCAAAAGAAATAGAAAGAAATGTATTATAGTGATTGAGTTGTGTCCCATTAAACTGACCTCTGGTCTGGGGGATGTCATCCCATTAGAAAACAGGATTTTTGTCATGTTAATTAGACGCTACTCCAGTAAAGTACAACCTATCATCAATAATTTGTTATAATCAATAATTTGTTGTAATCAGACCCAGAAACACACACGAATGGGGAGGAAGAGGGGAGATGCCAAAAGCTTGTCTAAGGCTGTTGGTAAGGAAGGTTTCTTTCCTTGAGCTGATGTCAAAAGTGGGTGATAATAAAACCATTTCCACCCATGTGGTGATTTTTTTTATGCCAGTGCAAAGAAACTACGGTTACCTTCAGAAAAGAAAAAGTCAACAACTTGGAAAGGAAGCATGACAACAACAATTACACACACACACACACACACACACACACACGGCTTGAAATCAATGAGTCTTAGTGTGAATCTCAGCTAAACGTGTTGTAACTGTTTCTACCCTTTGGCACATTTTCCCCAAGTATATGTTGTTGCAACAACAACAACAACAACAAAAATCTCAAAATGGGTGAGGGAAGATAACAAAAACAAATTTATTGTGCTATGGGGATTGTTTCTAGGGGATTGTACTCCAAGTCAACCCCTGCTAGGAGATCTGGGCAGAAAAAAAAAGGGCATTGAAAATTGAAACCAGAAATGGACATGAAAGAAAACAATCTAATTAAATAAACTTATGCTATCCAGAGATGCTTACACTATGCAGAATTACAGTATGTGGGGCTCCCTATTCCTGCTAATTGCTTTCAATTTTCGAAATAGAAAGTACCTGGCATAGCCCCCAGATTTTCAGAATTAGTGGGTCTTGGATGAGGTCTGAAATCTGCCTTTCTAACAAGCTCCTGGAGCTACTGACACTTCTGGCTAGCAGACATATTCCTAGAATTCCTGAAATATACAAGATGGAGAAAAATGATGAAGACCAGCCATTCATGGTAACATTAGGAGGAAGGGAAGAACTAATTCCACCGTCTGTCAGTCAGGTTGCCCTACTGTGCTGGTTTACATGTTGCTATCACACTGGAAACTATGCCATTGGTATTTCAAATGTCAGGAGAGCAACCTAAAGTGAGGTTTTAACCGTGTCCAGATAAAGAACAGACTATGAAGAAGGAATAGGCTGTCCACTTCTGAGGAATTAGTCACTGAAAACCTTATGAACAGCAGCAGCATGTGGTCAGAGACAGTGCCAGGTGACCAGCTGGCAAGCACCTAAAACATGCTTAAGGAAGAGCAGTCTTCTCCAAGTGGGGTCGGCCATAATGGCAGGGCTGGAGTACAGGGTCTTACACCCTTGTTTGTTGACGGGGCATGACTCAAAACAAGAAGAAACAGCTGCAAACATCTATTAATAATTGTAACTTGGAGTGTACGGCATAGGAATCTAGGAATAATGGACCACATCAAGAACAATACCCCAGGCATTAGTGAGCTGAGATGAATTGGAATGGGTCATTTTGAATCAGGCAATAATTTTTATGCCTGGAATGACAAACTTAAGAGAACCATCAATGGAGAAAAGATCGAAGTTGCCAAGGATTTAATCAGGCTCGGATCCACAATCAATGATCTTGGAAGCAGCTGTCAAGAGACGAAATGACGCATCGCAATAGATACATCTACTGCACAAGATCCCTGTGACGTGCTGGAGAGCAAAAATGTCATTTTCAGCTCCTTTAGCTGAGCTCATACGCATGGGAAAGTTGGGGATTGAATATGGAAAACAAAAGAAGAATTGATACAGTTGAAGCATGATGTAAGTGAGGGCGATGGACTGCCAAAAAGACAACAACAACAACAACAACAAAAACTCAAACCAATCTATCCTACAACTTGAGCCAGAGTGGTCTTTAGAAGTGAGGATGGCGAGACTTCGTTTCATATACTTGGGAGGTGTTATCAGGAGAGACCAGCTCTTGGGAAAGGACACCATGCTTGGTTCTGTGGAGGGCCAGTGACAAAGAGGATGCCCTTGATGAGATGGACACGACAACGGGCTCAAACATAACAACAATTGTGAGGACACCACAGGGCAGGGCCGTGTTTCATTCTGCCCTGTGAAATAATTTTGTGACATCTATTCTCCACGTGCTGATGTACAACCGAGAGTATTAATGGGACCACTCGATTTGGATAGCAAACAGCACAAACAATGCAAGACAAAGGGTCTAATCATGATGGTGAACTCATAGATGCCATAGGATCAATTTGGCAACAACAACAACAAACAAACCAAAAAACCTACTACAGATATAGGAATTAGAGCTGCTGGGTTGGTATTTAAAATTCCTCAGAAAAAAAGGAGAGAGCAGAGACACACCGTCAGTTTAGAACTGGATCTGTCCAAAGAGGAAAAGCTCACTGTTGTGAGCTATAAGAGGAATGAGAGTCGCATATCTGCCATCCACCATTAGGCCATCGAATAGCCTTCTGAGTATGGCATTGTGAAGGAAATCAGATTTCACACTATTCGAATAAGATAATCCATTCCCCAGTCTACATCTGTGGGAAGCAAGATGGCTTCTTCAAAGATGAATGTCTAAATGGAGAGGGAGGGAGCAAAGAAACAAGTCTGCAAAAAGATGACTATAGCATTAAATTCTCTGATCGCTTCTGAATCTAGAAGATGTGGGTAGTGATTGCATAAAGAGGTATGGGACGCACGAATCCAAAATGAAAAATGCTCAAAGAAGTTGAAGGCAGGTGGCTGATGAAAAATAATAAAGATAATCTTACTAGCAGAGTAACTCTCTGCCTACAGTAATTAATGTGTGAGAACAGTCAACAAATGAATTGTTCGCCCATAGAAGACCCTTGTCAGTTATATGGGCATTTCTACAAGACTAAGAAGAAATCAGAAAGAAAAAGAAAAGCAAATGTTGGCACCAATAATCAGATGGAAAGGGGATTTGTCTGTTAAGAAATAAGTGAGTAAAATAATTGACAGATTGCCAGAAATTCTGAACAAAATTCTTCTGCTTGAGGCAAGATTTCAAAACAATGAGAATTAACAGTTGCACCATTGGCCCAATTTTTACCTAGTAGAGTGCCTTTGTAGCCTGCTTGCTGCTGGGGAAAAAGAACATGAATGTTATACTACTATCAAACAAAATTAAGGTGACCCAATGTGTGTTATTCAATTGGGATTCTTCTTTATTTAGTTAAATCGGAAGCACTATGACACATTGTCTAATTTTCCAATTTAAGTGAATACTTTCAGTAAAACTAGGGAGAAAAATCAAATGGAAGAACTATCCCTCCCTTAAACCATGCTCAAAGATGGTATGAAGAGTGCATGCTATCTTAAAATAAGATATTGGTGGGCTGAGCCCCGGTGGTGTTGTGGTTGTGCGTAGGACTGCGGCCCACTGGGACGGAGGTTCAATTCTAGCAGTGGGGCTGGGCCTCCTACTCCCACCACAGGAGAGCAGTGATGCCCGCCCTCCCCCCACCCCCAAAAAAAAAGATATTGGTGGCAATGCGCCATGACAGGATCCAAAGTTATGACACCACTGTGCGTCAGAGTAGAAGGGGTTGTCTATGTGGGTAATGTCCTTTACCTAGGGAAAGGTACCAGGTTTTAGCCCACTGAGAGATACCCTTCGAAGAAAGGCCTGATAATTTGCTTCTGAAAAGTGAGCTCTGAGAAACACTATGAAACAGAATTTTCCTCTGGAACCACCATGAGTCAGAATCAACTCTGGAAAACTGGTTTACTGGTTGGTGTTTTCATGTTGGAAGGTGAAAACATGACCCAAGACGTACATTCAATCACCTTTAATAACAAGGAACCAAACTCCCAGGAATCCTCTAGGACAGGGTGCAACTGCCCCTGTGAGTTTCTGAGACTAACTCTTTACAGGAAGAGAAAACTCTCTTTCTCTCTCAGAGCAGCCAGTGGTTTCAACCTGAGGACCTTGTGGATCGATGTCAAATGCATAACTAAAACACCACCAAGGCTCTTTATAATAAGAGATAGCAATATGTATAGTTTGATTGGCTCAAGAAGGCAATTGCTTGCCCCAAGACAACTCAGGATTAAACCATGATATCCTATTTAATTTCTAGAAATAAATTTAGATGCCCATAAATTACAAAACTGTCTTCTACTTTAATGCTGTATCTTTACAAAGAGTATCAACATGTGAACATTATATTTTCCAATTGCATTCTTTTTAATTGCAGAAAACACAACAAAATCATTTTACTCTTTTTAAATGCTGAGCAGTTTGGTGTTGGGGCATGATATGGCTTTGAAAAGTTGGCCACAGGGGAAAAAAAGCAAAATGCAATCAATTTCTGGAAACATGAAGCTGGGCATGAAAAAGCAATTTCCTAATAATCAAGTAACAACTCACAACAAAGTAAATACTTAGCAACAGGGTACAATATTCACATCACACACAGAGCATAGTATCTAACAATTTGTGGCAGATGGTTCTTACAGCTGTTAAAAGCCAATTAGGAAAAACATTTCCTAGATGAGAGAATCATCTGACACTGCTGACCATCCTAGGGGTCTCTGAATTTCATAAGAAAAGTCAACAGGTCCAAGAGACACTACTTTCAGAATAAATCTGATGGTAAAATGTTATGTGTGTGTCAGCATGCAAGATTCTCCGTCGATGCACGCTATACTACATCGAATGGAAGGCTGACTTTAACATGATTTCACATAGGCAATACTCACAGATCTTAAGTAGTTTAGAGTTGCCTAACAATTTTTGTGCTTTTTTAAAACTAAATTATGCAATTATGCAGCACAATTGTACCACTTGCATTTTCTAAGAAATTCGTTCATAAGCTTTCAATGTTCTGTTGTTATCCCTATGTAAGATCTTCTCAGTTGCCTCATATGCATGTGAACGCTGGACAATGAATAAAGAACCAGCAGAAGAACTGAGACATTTGAATTGCGAGTAAAGAATATTAAGCATACCACGGACTGCCAGAAGAATGAACAAATCCGTCTTTAGAAGGAATCAAGCCAGAATGCTCCCTAAAAGCAAAGATTGTTAAATTTCATCCTGCTTACTTTTGACACAAGAGAGACCAATCACTAAGAAATACATCATGTTTAATAAAGTCCAAGGTAGTCACAGATTAGGGAAACCCTTAGTGCAGTAGACTGACAGAGGAGCTAATGTAACGGTCATGAAGATGGCATAGTATCAGGCCATGGTTACTTCTGTTACATTTATCAGGCTGCATGAGGCTGAGCTAAGGAGGCATCAGCCAGTAAGAACAATGACAAAAACCTTCTTTCATAGCGTCCTTTGAGACTGACGTGGCCATCCTCCCCTCCCTGCCACACCCAGATCTGACACAAAGAGGGAAATAGAAGGCAGAAAGCTAGCACTCCAATTGCGATGTGAATGCTTGAGGAAAGGAGAGTGAAACAGGACTCTTGCCATTTCCCCAATGCAACAACAAGGAAATAGACCAGAGGGCCCCCTCACCACAGGAAAAGGCTCAGACACATATGAGGAGTACCCCCCAAAACCCCAGAATTCCACACATATTTCCTCTCGCTATGTCTGTCTGTATGTTTTTGCAAAACAACCTTATCACCTTAATATGCTTGTCAAATCTGTGATTTCCTTCTTGGAAACAGTTTTCAAACTTATCTGTTGGATGGCTGATAGCACCTCCCTCGGTTTTTTTTCTTCACCTCTGCTACATAGGCAAATCACTGACTTTTCATAACTCTCTGCATTAACAGAGACAAAAAAATGTCACACAGAGCAAGATCAGGTGAGTAAGGTGTCAGGGCAAGAGAGACGTGTTATTTTTGACAAAAACTGGTGCACCAGGACTGAACCCCGGTGGCGTAGTGGTTGTGCGTGGGACTGCGGCCCACTGGGTTGGAGGTTCAATTCCAGCTCCACAGGAGCAAACACTGGGCCTCCTACTCCCACAACCAGAGGGCAGTGATTGCCCCGCCCCCACCCCACAAAAAAAAAACAAACTGGTGCACGAGAGGGTTGCATGAGCAGCTGCGTTGCCATGATGGCAAAACCAGTCTCCCGTCTGCTTTTTAGGCCCTTTTATGTCTCATATTGTTTGGTAACCTTTTTAGAACCTCTAAATAGAGTTTTATTAACAACCTGACCCGTCATAACCAAATTCAAATGCACTATCCCTCTCACAGCAGGAAAACAAATGAGCATCTGCTTGACCTTTGATTTCGCTTGATGAATCTTTTTTGGGTGAGGTAACGACATTGTCTACCATTGGCTTGTTTGATATTTGCTTTTGGAGTCCTAAGAAGGGCACCAAGTGATAACCTTGGGGAGGGGGAAGTCTGGGTAACTTTGAAGCTGTTCTTTCAAAGCATGGCATGTTTTTATTGGACATTCTTTTTGGTCAATCAGAATCTGAGGTACAAATTTCCCAGTGACCCTTCTCATTTCCAAATCTTCCATTAAAATTTGCTGAACTGAGCTCCAATACAGTCCAGATAATTTCCTCATCTCTTTGTGGGTCTTTGAGCACAAGTGCACAGATTTGGTTGATATTTCACCCATTTGGGAAGTTGATCAGTATCCAGAACGAAATTCGTCATCAATTGACATTTCACTTTTTTGAAATGAGGAAGCCACACATACACTTGAGTTTTCCCCAGAGCGCGGCCTTATAAGCTGTGTTCTACACCATCACAACAGTCTCTGCAGTATCTTTCTCAAGAAGGAAACAGCATTTCACAGCTACGTGCTGTTTTCTTAAATGGGCCATTAAAAAAACAAGGTTTGAGTGCAACTTCTTTTATGAAAATAGTCACTATAAACAGAGACCCAGCTGAGCCCCGGTGGTATAGTGGTTGTGTGCGGGACTGCGGCCCACTGGGATGGAGGTTCAATCCCAGCAGTGGGGCTGGGCCTCCTACTCCCACCACCGGAGAGCAGTGATGCCAAAAAACAAACAAACAAACAAACAAAAAAAAAAACAAAGAGACCCTTCCCAGGTGATGATACTAGGTGCATTAACTCAGGACGAGTTCCTCAATGCTCGCTTAGCGGGAAAAATGTGTACTACGAAAGCTCTGCTCTGCTCAGCACAATTCCGGGGTGGTCTTTTTTTTTTTTTTGAGTACCCCCTCATATGTTGCTTTGGAGATGAGGAGAAAGCTATCCCTGGGAGTTGGCATGAGCCAGAGGAAAATCACAAAGCACAAATATTTTGTAGGGTCAAGAGAATGTTCTGCCACTCTGTTAGGTCACAGGGCCCCCAGTTTATTCCGGAGGAAAGCAGTGTCAGAAATGATTGAGCTCAAATTAGGAAAATCAGCACTTGCCGGGAAATGTAAAAGAAAGGAAGCTTACTACTTTCCGTTGTGAGTCCAGAGGGCAAGTAAGGAAAAAGTGGTTATCTCTCCAGTAGGAACCCTGGTGACGGAGTACTCAAGAGTTGGGCTGTGGTCCATAAGGTTAGCAGAAACCTCCAGCAACTCCCCGGGAGAAAGACTGGGTTTCTCCTTCCGACAGCAGTTCCAGTCTGAATCCGCATTGACCTGATAGCAAGCTCATTGCTAAGGTTCAGAAGCTCAATTTGTTAGAAAACAAACCTAACAGAAGAAGATGCTATCGGCTTCTATGTACTAACTAGGAAAAGAGGCAAAACGCCCTGCTGTGAGAACTCTGGTGGGCTATATCATACCACTTTGTGGTGGAAAGGGACTGAAAGGAGCTGGGGAGGGGCTGTGGAGTTTGGCGAGGTTCTGTTTTGATTTGCGTGTCCTCGTTTCAAGACTATATTCCATGTCGAAAATGGGCCAACTTAGGTCCCTGGGAGACATACAATCAGAGCACTGCTAAGGCAGTGCCCTAGTCCTTCGACAGTCTCTTGGACTCATTTAGAAGAGTCCTTAAACTGGCGTAACTGCATTTCAGGGTCTCTAAATCTCAGGGAAGAAATGAAAAACAAAAACCAAATCTCGGGCTGAGCCCCGGTGGCGTAGAGGTTGTGCTCAGGACTGCGGCCCACTGGGATGGAGGTTCAATTCCCGCTCACAGGAGCAAAGGCTGGACCTCCTACTCCCACCACCAGGGCAGTGATGCCTAAAAAAACAAACACAAAACAAAACAAAACAAAAACCCAAAACTTCACTCCAAGTTTCTCAACTCCACACAGACATTTATGACCAAGAATTGATGGCCCAAAAGAAAAAAAAAATAGTGTATGTAAATAATCCTCTACATACGTTAATTTTTTTGCATCAGATCTTTGGTAAGAGAATTTCATATTCAGACCCCTCAATCATTACATATTTTGATGATGACTTAAAATAAGAGTGACTACCTCTGTGATTATAGCTTAGAATCTGTTATTTTGTATCATCTATACATAGGGTGATCCCTTATATTTCTTCTCAGCAGTTTGAGTTTCAGTATAGTTGTCTTGATGACATGCTTGTGGGAGGGGGTATTAGCAGTTTTTCAGCAAGGGCCTCTGAGAATTGGCTCAACTTTCTCTCTTGAAAAATATGTACATCCTTGCTAAAGACACTGGCCCCAGTGGTAGCAATGATTAGTTGAGGTGCTAAGGTGATAATTAAAAGGGTAGAAGTTTGAATCTACTGAGTACCTTGGAAGAAAGGTCTGGCGATGTACTTACAAATGATCACAGTCCGTTTAAAGGAGTGCAGTTCTACGTCGGTCTCCGATGATGTCAATGTATCTTCATTTTTACTAATTTAATGGAATCAATGGCAATTGGTTTGTCCTTTCTCCCTTTTCTCCTTCAGGAAATAGAATATCCCACGTCTCTGCTTCCCTTACTGCAGAGGAAGACCATGTGACTTAGCATATTTCTGGATAACCAAATGTGACAGGACACCTGCTTGGGCTTCGAAAAATATGTTCACTTTCCTGAGAGAAAAGTTCACTCTCAAAAATCAGGGTCTGTTTAATGTCCGATCCTTTTGCCTTCCATATTCTGAAAGGGTAGCGGTCACTTGTCAATTGCTAGGCAATGCACATGATAAGGATGGGGAAAGCGTTTTAAAAAAGATCGTGTCTTTTCATCACTCCACCAGCTGTGGGCCAGGCACCACTACTTAGTGAGTTTTCTTTGTTTGCATATGAAGGCATTCTTTGAAAAGGGTTCATGAGTCCACGTCATGTAGGGGGTGCACGCACAACACACACACACACACACACACACACACACACACACACACACACACCAAGACTCAAGCAATTAAAAGTGAGCTGATGGTCACAATCTTAATCTGAAATTCAAATGCATCATTTTTACAAATTTAATAAATGTCTGTTCTAAGCAAGGGAAACTACACTAGTTACTGCATGACTAACTGACCTACTGACTAAATGCCACAGAACTGCAAAAAAGTGAGTGAATCCTGCAAGCCAGAAGTAATAATTGGGTTTGCATTCAACGTGGCCCTACAGGGACGGGCTGGGCATGCCAAGTGTGGCTGAGGTACGCACACAATTCTGAACAATGAGGAAATCAATCAGAAGACACAGCAGCTTTGCACTGCACTGTGGCTCACACCAAACTGCAGAGACCAGTGCCAGTAGCTATTGAACAAGAGCGTGGTAGTTAATTAATTGCATGTGACCTTGAAGACATGTAAAAGTGTGGGGGGAAGTTTAGCCTGGCAATCAGGTCACAGCCAAATGGTAAGTGTTTGTGGGCATGGTCACCGCATAAGGAGGCCCCCGGGGACCTCCCCCTTTCTCTCTGCTTTCATCTTCCTGGTTGTTGCCAAAGCCCAGTGATGCCTCGGCTGCTACTGGACCCCCACAACTCTGCACCCACTTGTGGTAGTCCTGCATTCCGTGTCACTGCGTGTGACTAGTTGTGTCTGAAGAGGGACTTATGGTCTAGTATCAGACTTAAGAAGATGAGTTGGACTGGGGTGGGGCCTTTTCTTGATGAATAATTTACATCCAAAATAAACCTCTAGATTACACATATATGTGTCACTGAATTTGTTTCTCTCTTCAACCTGGCCTAACACAGAGATTAAAAAGAATGCAAAATGACAATGTGTTGACTCACCACTGAACTTCTCCCACCAATCTCTAATACCTCTCTCACCCATTCAATTGCCAATATTAACTGTGCTTTTACCAAATGCCAGAGATTTCTGAGACACTCAGAGTTGAAAGGGAATATGCCACAGGCTCTGTTCTCTCAGAACGTACATTTTAGGGAAGGGGGCTCATTTCACTAGCAGTAACATTTTAAAATAGCTCATGTACTTGATTGCTATCCATGGGATTGGAGGATCAAGTCTAGAAGGCATCTCCAAAGAACAATCTGGCAATCAACTTACTTTCTACATTTTTATTCTTTTTAAATTAGACATTGAAGGCTCCATGGAAGATAACCTGATACACCAGGGTCTCTGGGAGTTGGATTAACTGAATGTGAGCTTTATTTTTTTTTCTTGTTCTTCATAAAGAGAAAAAATGAGGTTAATATGCTGACAAACTACTACAATATTTTCAATATAATGGCCATGGAAGCCCCTGGGAAAAAGACCTTCCAAGTGAATAGACACAGGGCCTTTGCATATGCTCCACCTGCTTTGCTTGGAGTGATGTCTCATTAACTCCAAGTCTTCTCCACTCACATTTTACTCATCTCTTCTTCATGAAGTCTTACTAGGCACCCTAGATCCAACTAGCTCTTTCTTTCTTTTTGGAATTATTCCCTATAGGATACAAAAAGACTTTCCCCCAGTTTTGTCTCCCCCAAAGGTATGCCAAACATCAGAGGCTATTTGTCAGCATGTGGTGGGAGGTCAGATGAGAAGGCATTCAGCCATCAGACTGCTGTCTGTTCCACTGTAGGTGGGGTTCACATTCTACTGATAAGGATGGTAATGGTTTCCATGGAGAGCCAGAGACTAGGTCAAAACTGGTCAGTGACATCCAAAGTTAGGCTGCTGATTCTGAATCCAGGATCTGTCCATCTTGTCATATGTGTATCCCCAATCCCTCCCCCTTCCTATTGCGTGAATAGCCCTAGATTGTCCCCCTCCCATTTCTATATTACCTGTAGTACAACCCCTTCATGTGACATATGTTTTTTACCTCTAATCTGGGCACTTGCACGCCCCCCCAAGATATATAAGCCTTGGTTAGAAATAAAGCTGTCTTTCCCCTGCCATTCCACCCTTCCACATCCTCCCGTGGACCACCAAGCGAGATTAAGGTGAGCATGCAACCATGAAATGTGTCTGACCACCTTATTTCACTCTCTCTTCTATCTCCCCTATTCTCTATGACTTTACTATCATCCTTACATATTATCACTGTACAATTGCGCCTGCTGGACCTGTGATGATTTGTGAGAGGCTAGCTTCCCTGCCAACTCCCAAAACACAAACTAATATATATATAATATATATATTATATTATATATTATATATATATATTATATTATATATTTTATATATATATATTCTTTGGCAGGCATTGGGGAAAAGAACAGGTGTGGGGTGTTTAGAGTTAGAACAAGGGCTCTGGGGGCGAGAAGGAGCTTAAGGATAAACCAAGCCTAAGTCACTTCACTACCATTGAGTACATGCTGACCCATAGCAAACCCATAAGAAGGGTGCGAGTCACTATGTGAGTTTCAGAGGTCATAACTTTTTAGAGGAGTAAAAGCTCCACCTTTCTCCCATGGAGTGGCTGGTGATTTTGAACCGCTAACCTTGCAGTTAACAGCACAGTAAGCAACCAGTAGGCCAATAGGTTAGTCCACTGTTAATCAAATACTGGGAATGTAGCATAGTTGGGGTCAAGTTTGCTAAAACTCCTAGTGTGGTAGCAACCTCTTTTACAGTAGAGCTCCTTTGAAACTTAATCAGAAACTTTGTGCAAACAAAACCACCTGGATCAACAAGGCCGTTTTGATAAGCAATCGAGCCTGAGACCTTAGGGCATGAAAAGCCCCCTGTTCCCTGTGAACCATGCCTCTTTTGTTTACTTCCTTGAAGAACTTTCTTCACGGTAACAAACCTGCTAAACATTTCCTCAAGCTTGCTACATAATTAACAGCATAACTTGCTTAATTTTCACAGACTCTTTCAAATCATTTTGGAGGTCGCAAACCTCATTGTTTGCTTCTATAAAGTATTTGCACAAATAAACGTAGAATTTCTCAAATCAACCTGGTCTCTGTCTTTGGCTGAACAGTGACAGGCATCCCAGATCTTGCAGTCAGCAACATCATCATTTTCAAGGAAAAGCCACCACAACCAGCCAGTAAGTTTTCAGGCTAAGTGAGAATAACATAGGGTGGTAGAGAACAGGGAAACAGGCAAAACATGACCAGTAAGGCAGAATTGGCTAAGAGAAGGAGTATATATTTTTTTTAATATATTTTGGGAGTAACTCCAAAAAGAGAGAAGAGCTAGCTGGATCTGCGGTGTCTAGTTAGGAATCATGATGAAGAGATGAGTAAAATATGAGTGGATAAATGAGACATTGTTTCAGACACAGTGGGTTGAGCATATGCAAAGGTCCTGTGGCAGCACGAGTTTTCCTGACATGCATGGCAGAATGATTATGCGTATGAACTCTGGGTTTGAATCCTGGCTAAGTAATTTAATCTCTCTGAGTGCCTATAATGGAATCAGATCAGCTGAGAAAAATACAGAGTACATGAAGACAAACACACCAGCAATGCTTTGGAGCAGTGGGTGGCAAACGGTGGGTCTGCAACTTATTCTTGAGCTAATCTGTGAACTTGAAATGGCTTTTTCATATTTTTAAAAACCTAAATTCGGGCTGAGCCCCGATGGCGTAAGTGGTTGAGTGCAGAAGTGCGGCCCACGGGCTTGGCAGTTCAAATCCAGTGGCGGCTGGGTAGCGCCCACGGCCACCAGAGGCAGTGATGCCCACAAAAACAGGAAAAAACCTAAATTCAAACCCACTGCCAACAAGTTGATTTTGATTCACAGTGACCTTGTAGGACCATGTAGCTTCATCCCAAAAGGTTTTCAAGGCTGTAATTACAGAAGCAGACGGCCCAATCTGTCTCTCAAGGAGCAGCTGGTGCGTTTGCACTGAGCACTTTAACCACCGTGTCCCAAAGCGATGTAAAAATAAAAAATCAGAAATATGCTGTGTTCAGCTGGCTAACCTTGCTTTTATCTTATAAGTGCACAGCTGTTGAAAAACAGACTAAATGCACATAAAATATTAAATTATGTACTGGTATACTCCTGTTGGCTTAGTCTTGTGTGTTGAATAATATTACTCTCCAAAAATGAAATGTACAAAGATATATAAACAAAAGCGAAGCAGAAAACAGAGAATATGTTTGTGCAGAGACTGCACACGGCCCACTGCGCCTACACTATTTATTCTCAGACCCTTTACGGGGCACCTGGCTGGGAGGTGGGATGAGGGAGTGGGCAGGTATGGGGAGGAAGATCTTGCCCTTTGTTTGAGACAAGGGGTGTCATGGGACAAAGTGGAAGACAGAATGAGCTCCTTGGAGTTTCATCCGCTGCCTTGTGTCTGCATGGAATGCAGTTGCCTTGTGGCAGAATGATTATGCATGTGAACTCTGGGTTTGAATCCTGGCTACGTAATTGAATCTCTGTCCAAAACCACGGGCTGCTAAGCGGGAGAAAGAGGAGGCATTCTAGTTAAAGTCTGGGAAACCCACGGGGACAGTTCTGCTCTGACCTATGGGGTCGCTGAGAGTCAGCACTGAGTCGATGGCACTTTCAGCTTGGTCCTCCACACCTGCCTCTATAAAAGGAAAACTGTAACTTGGGGTGGGGCGGGCTGCAAAAGCAGGGATCTACACTTTATCGTTGTTTATAGACTTGAATGTAAACATTTTAAACTGACGGCGGGGGGGGGGGGGGGGGGGGCGCTGGATTTTTTTGAGTCTGAAAGGGCAGCCATAGGCCAAAAGTTTTGGAATGGATGGAAAGTGTTGACAGTGTAAAGTAAAATCAAATTCTTTTGACACATACTGGTAATGTCTGCCTTCTTGAACTCCATGAGTGGACATGCACTAATACCACGCTCTTGAATCACTCAGTAGTGCTGGGTAGGATATTTAAAACATGGTAATGGCAAAAAGACCAAAAAAACGTGGTAATAAGAATACTCCAACAAGAGAAGAATAACACCTCAATAAGCCACTAGGACAGAATAAAACAAATCCAAGGATAGTGAGGTTTATAGGATGTCTGGCATAACCTCTTCAGCAAGCGGATACCATGAAATGGAAAAGTCTGTGCTGAACCATCAAGATTGGTGAGAACATATCATTCCAGGCTGTGCCCTCCATTGCATGCTGATGTGCAAAAACAAGCTGAAAAGAACATTTCTGGATTCAGGGAAAATCTGATTATGGACTTAGTATCTGATTTTGGACTGATGATACAAAAGAGTTATTATTGATAAGAAAAGAAGGACTCTGTGCTCAGAGGGCACCAAGCTCCTTTTAAAGACAATGAGGAATTTTGGAAATGGATAGGGGTAATCACATAATATGTTGAAGTGAAGATATGATTGAATAGAACATATAAAATTGAACATATGATTAAACATTTAATTGCATATATAAACGCTGTGGACGTAGCATTGAAAGGTCAAATGTTTGTTGCACAAACATACCACACATATCCCATTATCTTTAAATTCCATTTTCCCCTGAAATTTTTGAAGTCCTGCATAGATACAAAGACCTTCTAAAAAGTTCGTGGAAAAATGGAATGAAGAGATGATGGAATTTTTCCATGAACAGGTTGGAGCCTCGGTGTGGGTGTGTCATTCTCAAACTCACCTCCATTGAGCCAATTTCAAATCACAGTAACCCTATGTTACTATTGGTCTCCCGCAGTCTTGATTCACGGTGGCAGAATCGCTCCACAGTGTTTCAAAGGCAGGCACCCCTACAGAAGGACAGTGCCTTGAGATGGGTCTGGGTGGGCGCAAGCGGCCATCTACCTACCCAGTGACACTGCTTCGATATCCTTACTGCAACAGTAACAATAGTAATGACGGTAAACTCTGTTGGGTGAGTTGATGTCGCTTGGGCTCTGTAGAAAAATGATCTCCACTTATAAAGATATAGATTAAAGCATTTCATAGGCTGGATGTCTGAACTGCACTTTAAAATTTCTCCTCACCATAAAAAATATGCTGAAAGAAGAAAGTGATACTCTGGCATAACTTAGGTCGTATTAAACTTGAAATATAACTGTAATAAAAGTGGCAAATTGCTCTTAAAAGATTACCATATATAATAAAAGACTACCATATAGAAGAACCATATATAATAAAGAGGCAACTACAATTAAAAAGCCCCTAAGGTGATATAAAGTTTCAGCGTCATTTAAAATTCCTGATACATGAAATAAAATTTTAGTTAGTCAGGAAACCTACAGGGAACTTACATAGTACCATGCTTCTCAAAGTAGGCCTCTATTATTCTAAATCCCTGCAAGGTCACTCACATAAACGGGTTCAGCAAAGCTTCTAAACTAAGGCAAACCAAGAAGAAAGGCCTAATGATTTACTCTAAACATTAGCCAAAGAAAATTCACTGGATGGCAACAGGATGATTATCCTGCCCTGCTCTTTAGACATTTCATATGAAGGATACACTCCCTGAGGCAAGACATCGTGTTTGGTGAAGTAGAGGAAAAACATAGAGATGCAGTAGACAGGTACAACAGCCACAGTGATGGATAAGAACATGATGAACATGATGAAAATTGTTATGGTGATATCCAAAAACAAAAACAAGCTTACTGTGGTAGAGTCGGACTACTACCTCTGTGGGTACCCGAGGTTGCAAATCTCCACTGAAGTAAAAAACCTCATCTTTGTCATATGGATCAGCTGCTGGAATTGAACTGTCAACCTTGTGGTTAGTAGCTTGATGTGTAACCCACTGTGCTAGCAGAGCTCTGAGGATTATGTAAGGCGGGGTGATGTTTCATTCTGTGTACACAGGATGGTGGTGAGTCAAAGTCCACTCAATGGCAGTGTGTTCTCTCCCTCACTCTCTCTTCCCCCCTTCCTCCCAAGCCCCAAGAGCCAAGTACTAGTTCTTTGCTGTTAGGAGACCTAAGCATAAATTTATATCTATAAAATGTTTTACTCAGCATTACTAATTGTATTACCCCCTTCATAGCCATATGATTTTCTACTTTGACATTTTAGTTCATGCCATCTGTTTTCTGTAACTGTAGGTATGCTGAATTGTCAGGGAACAATTTTATAGACAATCCCAAATTTGCAGCAAGTGGGGTACATATATCCCTAGGAAAGACACCCCGATAGCATCGTTGGTGGAGTGACGCCCATTTCCTTACATTGACAGTTATACTGGTCTTCTCCAAACAATAACATATACTACCATGACGACGGCATCTTTCCATAAAAAAGACATCAGACTTGATAAAGTATACAGTTAGCAAAAAAGAGGAAGACTGTCAAAGAAATACACTGACATGGTGGCTGCAACAATAGACGCAAACATAAAAACAGAGGGGAGGATGGCACAGGACCGAGCAGTGCTTTGTTCTGTTGTTGCATGAACACTGTGAGTGGGAGGTGAAACAATGGCACCCACGAACAACAAAAACCAGCAAGGAACCTGCGAGGTGATCGATGTTCCCTTGGTCACAAAGGGGTTAAAAACAAACCACTGCTGTGGAGTTTTCAATCTCTTAGCAACATGGGCTCAATAAAGCACTTTTCATAAGCAGTATATCTGGTGAAGTTTATTCTTTCAGATGCAAATCTCTCTGGTTAAGAATAGGTCTAAACAAATAGATTTGTTTCTGATAGAATAAACCCCAACGGCTATACTGCATATGAAGCATTGCATATGGAGAATCAAGCCATTTTCTATAAGTTGAAATCATCTTCACAGCAACAGTTTACCTTTCGGAGCTGGTGGGAGAGTGGGAAACATGTTGAGCTGCTGGCTGGAAGGTCAGTGGTTCCAACCCAGCAGCTACTCTGTAGGCGAGAGATGAGGCTGGCTGCTCCTTTAAAGATTTAGACTCTCAGCAAACTGTAAGGAGCACGTCTACTCTGTTCAATGGGGTTGCTATGGGGGAGAACTGACATGCTGGTAGGGGTAGGTGTTTGTGATGCTCAGTAAAAGGACCCTGACCCCTGACGGTGCTAGTGTTAAGCAGTCTGCTGCTAGGAAAAAGCTGAAAACCCACCTGGGGATCTGCTTTTGTAAAGACTATCACCAAGAGGGCTGAGCCCCGGTGGCGTAAGTGGTTGAGTGTGGGACTGCAGCCCACGGGCTTGGTGGTTCAAATCCAGCAGCGGCTCTCAGGAGCAGCACTGGGTGGCGCCCATGAGCACCAGAGGTAGTGATGCTCCCCCCTCATCCCCCCCAAAAAGGTTACCACCAAGAAAGCCGTAGGAGGCTGATTTACTTTGTCCCATGGAGTTGGTGTGAGTTGAAGAACATGAGCAGTAAAGTCCTGAATGCGGACCACAGGCTCTGAGTCTGTGGGAGTATTCATGTACACAAGTATAAGTAGTGTTGTAAGAGATGTATACAAAACAAAAACAGGGCCCTGGAAGCATGCTGTGTGTGAAGATGGTTTTGTTAAGGAGGGGAGAGTGGAACCCGGGATGAAGAAGAAATCAACATGTTTTGAGAAAGTGGCAAAGGGGGCAATAAAAAAGTAGCAGTCAGCATGTGCAAAAATAAGCGGTCATTTCAGAAAGTTTAAGTCACTCCGTATATGATTGGAGGGTGGGTGACAGGAGCTGAGCATAAAGTCAGCTTGGAGGGTTAAGGAGTTTAGGTCGACCGCCCTAGAGGTACAGAGTCTAGGGGTGTCGTAAGCAGGAGAGTGTCAAAGCCTACTTGAATTTCAACAAGTGTGAGCAGAAAGAAATACGGATGGCAGGTAGGTGGAGGAATGAATTGCAGGAGAGGGAGAAGGCTCTCCTGGATCCTCGGCATGAGGGCCAAGGCAAACCACAGCTCTGAGGAACTAATATGACAGGACTGCTGATGAAAGGGGTGAGTGCAAGGATGAATGTGATGCTTCCAGAGAGAGTAACTGGGTGGATAATGGCCGTGTTGATGGTAAGAGAGGATAAAGCAGCAAGAGTGGACAGTGAGGAGGACGTTCATGAGCTTAGCTTTGATCTTGCTGGATTTCCAGATGCCTGTAAGACTGTTGTGGAGACCTCCGCTGGAATAGCTGCATGAGAAAAACTGCAAATCTGGGCCACAGATAGGGGAGGCAATGCTTCCCTATTTTCATTAAGCAAACAGGAGCTGCTCGTTTTTTTTTTTTTTTTTTTAATTTAAAATAGAGGAACTGTCATTCCTGAGAGGCGACAGATAATGAGCCAGATGGCCACTCACCTATTTTGCATCATAATATACTCCATTACTATACCAGATAAGCCCCAACTCACCATCTAACATTCTAAAAGCCCTGTCCTTTCCTCTTTCTTCACAAGAATAATCCAAAATTCCTTCCTAATTCAGAGTCATTGTGAAAGCTCCCCAGAAAAACACATTTTCTAAACCAATTGCTGAGTCACGGTGACCGCTAAAGTCTGGGCAGAACGGTGTGCTTGGTATGGCTTTCAATGGTTCTTTTAGAAAGAGATAGTCTTCCCTTTCTTCAGAGGTGCCTCTGGGGGAATTGAACTAGCAAGCTTTTGGTTATCAGAGAAACACATTAACTGTTGTTTAAGCCGGGAAGGTGCAGTTAGACATTGGGCTGCAATCTGAGAGATCAGGTAGCTCAAAACCATTGCTCCTCAGGAAAAAAAAAAAAAGACAAGACTTTCTACTCCCGTCACTATTTCCACTTGCAGAAACGCACAGAAGCAGTGCTGCAGTGTCCTACAGGGTCGCTGTGAGTCGGCAACGATCTGATGGCAATAAGTATGTTTTTGCTTTCGGTCATAAACGATCCACTGTGTTTATGGCAGTACTGGCGGAAAAGTTATTCATTCCTAATGTCAGTGGCTATCTATTTTGTGCCAGGCACTTTGCCAGATCTGACTCCACCGGGCAAAGTGCAAAGGCCCTGCTCTCCCAGAGCTTATTTCTATTGTGAGAGGAAAAGGCAAGCAAATAAAATATTAAAAATGTGGTTAGTGTCAGGATTGAAAGAAGTAGGTGGCTCAAATGGAGGAACCCTGGTAGTATTTGGTTGCAAACCAAATAATTGGGGGTTAAACCTCACTCGGAGGCCGTAGAACCTTTGGGGGATAAGTGTAATTTATCAGACTGACTGGTGAGTTAGGGAGAAAACAAGTATGTTTCTGTCTTTGAAACAGGGAGAGCGACCTGTGGATTCTGGGAGAGTCAGCACCCCTGGGGTTCCTGGGTAGCAGTGAGCAGGGAAGCTTGAGAGACCTGTGCGTTCTAGCATCTGACTCAGGGGGAGATCCCTTGTCCAACAGCCCAGACCATCCCGGTGGTCAGGGTCCGAGGTCTTTGCACATCTCCCAGAATGATGGAGGTCACTGACCTGCAGGTTTTGAATCACCAGCAGTTTAGAGGAAGGAGGAAGAAGTACCTGGTTTGGATATTATTATTTCTGGGATGTCCTCATGAGAGAGTGAAATTTGTGAACACCATTAGAACTGACCCAGATAAGACAAAAATTGAGTATCCAGTTGCCAGTAGAGTGCTGAGGACCCCCCAAAATGGGCAAGGGTCAAGAATCACGGGCATCCAGCCATGTGGCAGGAAGTTCACCTAGAGGAATGGAGGCGAGTCAGAAGGCTCTATCAGGATGTGAGCACTATAGCAACCTGGTTTCTATTGGTGTAACAAAATTCCTTGCTAGACCGGTGTATGTACCTTGGTACAATAGAGATCTTTTGATGTACAAAATTCAAGATACATAAGCTCCTTAGAAACAGTCAAGGAAGCATGGACTCCCTGCGGATATTGGGGAGGGAGGTTGCAGGGAGAAAGGGGTTCTGATAGGGACTATATGACATTACTTGAAGGAACAAACTTCAAGATTTTAGATGACTGGATATGAAGAATGGTAGAAGTTATGCAAAAGAAAAAAAGCCCCAAACAATAATAATATTATATAATATATTGAGAATTCGGTGATCGAGGGTGAGCTGATATCAGTAGCTCAAGAAGAAAAGAAAATGTAATGAAAATGATGGTGGCAGAAATTGTACAATTATGATTGATCTAGTGGATCTATGGATTGCAATAATAGCTGTAAGAACTCCTATTAAAATGTAAGAAAAACCCAAACAACTCAAAGGCCAAAAAGGTGACCAGTCAGGAAAATCTGATAGAAGATTTCAACTCTGTTACATGGAGTTGCAATGAGTTAGAATGGACTTTCCAACAAGATAGAGCATAGGGACGAGGGAGGTGCATTTTCTTTAGAAAGATCTCTCCATTCTGGGAGGGAGAAGAGCTGGCAATATGGACGTGCGTGATACTAAATCCATGAGAAAAAGAGGAATGGAATGGTGTTTTACAGGTGGGCAGGGCTTAGGTCAAATGTTTTTATTTCTATGAAGAATATTGTTGTAGTAAAGTGAAAGTAATTGGCCTGACTTTCTATCCAAACTCTGTTAATTCCCATATAGTGACTGAGTTAAAAAAATTTTTTTCAATGTCCCTGCCATTGGGTTGACTCTGAGTCATGCCTGGGTACTGCCAATAAGGTGCAGGGCATCGAAAAGGGGCTGTGTGAACACTGTTCAATTCTAATTATGATGGAACCACTGAGGTATACGAGATAGGAATTACATGTCTATACATGATATTTTTTTAAAAAGCAAAATGAATTAAAAAAACAAGTGTGGAGAACTATTTAGGAGACTGATCAATTGTATCATTTCATTCTCTTTTCAGAAGCAGGAAAAGGGAGCCCCATGGTTATGAAGGATGGAGTTTATGTCAACAAGACACCCATGGGTGGAGGTAAGGGTGGATACCATCCTAACAAATGTGTTGTAGCTCCCGGGGTTGTGACCTTTTGTCTAAAAGAGAGCCTCAGAGCAGAGGTGAGTGCCCTTAACCTTTTGATGTCTACTGGATCTGGATCCTGCATCTGTTTCATCTCTTGTTCTGGCATCTGCAGATCCCAGGACCTGACAGCAGACTGTCAACGTCAGATCCATTTCCCTCTGTGTCCACTAGCCCAGGGCCCCCTGCTTCGTCAGCAACCTCCTGTTCGCCAGCTTCTGCAGCTGTGTGAGTCAGGAGGAGCCTCCGGCTTACAAATGGCCTACAAATTCCATCCTAACTTGTCTGACCTTCAACCATCTGAGCCATTTCACAACATAAATCTCTTTATGGACATACAAAAATACATCAGTCTCATTGGTTTCGCTTCTCTGGAAAACTCTGTCTGACACCGCAGCCCAACTTCAGGCCTTGTTGGTTTCCCGGTGTGTATGATGGAACTTCAAAAAGTTCACAGGAAAACAGAATGAAAAGATTATTTTAAAATTTCCAGGAACTTTTTTAAGTCCACTTGTCTTGGGTGTTCAATGAATTTGGAAAGGAGTGAAAGAAAAACTAATGGAAGCAGAAGTAAGAAGATAGACACGGTGTCCCTGGCTGGCACGGAGCATGAAGTATTTGAGTGCTAGTCAAAATCAATTTGGATCCATCCAGAGAGCCTCAAAAGCAAAGTCTGACAATCTCTTCGCACAGATCTCATGGCTGTGGAAACCCTAAGGAGCAACAGTTCTCGACAACAAACTGGGAGCTACAAGCCATAATGAAGTCCTTGACAAATGGTCAACTTGTTGCTTTCTGATGGGGATGATAATGGACAGATGGGAGAGAAGTAGGTAATCATGCTGAAGGGTAATCATGAGTTGAGTTTTTTAGCCACTGTTCCCAGGAGGGAAGTTCGGAACCATTATTGAGAAGCATGGCCTTGAGAGAGTCACAATAGAGGTAGGAGATGAAGGTAAGAACTCTCTTTTAGAATGTTAGGACTGACATAAGAGGTGGAGAATAATTAATAGGAATATAAATCTAATAATCTGTAAATCTGGAGGGCTGTCTGGGCTGGAAAAGTAAACCTTGGCCTGACTGGTGACTGGTATGTAAAGTCATGGGCATTGAATATAGCAATCAGGAAGAGGCAGAATAAAAAACACGTTAGAACCCTGACAGAGAAAACCAAGCCCAGGTATCTGACAGAATTTTAAAAACAAACGTACTTGTGGGAAACCGAAAGATTTGACTATCCTACACTGAATCTGCAAAAGAAATGATACATTAAAAATAAATGAATAGAAATATTCCCAAGTGGTTAGAATTTGTACAAAAGAGAGATTAAAATCGACAGTACCAGACAAGTTCTAAAAGAGGTGGTGGTGTGGAGTGGAAGCTGAGTGGAAGAGCCTCTGAAAAATGGATTCTAATGGCTTCTTAACTGTACGGTGCTTTTGAGGGGAACGCACAGCCCATGAATGTTTGCATTCTTGGACCACGAAAGAATCTAGGCCTCGCTGGCCTGGCACCCTGATTTTAATGATAAAATGATTATGAGGAAATCACCACTGCATTTGTCAACCTCACCCTCTCTGATGGTGAAGACAATGTAAAGCGCATCATTCATCTCTGCCTAAGTCTCAGAGCCAAAGATCACAGATGTGCGAAAGATAGAGTCTGAGGCAGAGAAATGGAATAGATATCGTCAATCTACCTAACTTCATGCTGGGAAAGAATATCCTAGAAGGTAGGAAGTTAGAATGGCTATCTTGTTATTCATATTATTAATGGTGTTTCAATACCAACCAATCTCATTCACTGACAGTCAATTGCAATTGATAACAACTCGATAGGGCAGGCAGGGTAGCAGCGTCCCTAAGGCTTCCTGAGACTGTAACTCTTTATAGGACGCAAAAGTTCCCACACAAGTCCGGATAATTTTGAACTGCTGACCTTGTGGTGGGCAGCCCCGTGCGTAATCACCACACCATGAGGGCGCTTGCTTAACACCAGGCAACAATAAGGAGGTTAAATTATAACTGGACAAGGAGCAACCCAGGGACATTGAGTCAACAGCTTATTCCCCTGTGATCAGTTCATTATGATTAAATTACTCTACATGCAATATCACTATCATGTGACTACTTTGTAAATGTATTTTCATAAAACCAAAGCGCCTCATTAACCCATCTCACGTATGCATGCCTCCACGGCTCTAATTTTCCAACAGTAGGTCAATTCCTCCTTAGGACCACTGGTTAAAATTCAAAGGGTGGAACACAAAACAGTACAAAAAAACAAAAAAGGACCCAGGGCAGGTGATCACAGGGAATTCCACTGGACACTTCATCCATTTGGGCTCTCATTGTCATCCAGAGACTTCTGAAATCCAGGGCAGGCAGAATGATAAAGAGTGCATTGGTGGTTTTTTGAGGGGTTTGGTGGGGAAAGTTGGGGGAGATGGGAAGCTGATGACAATGGGTACAAGAAGGAAATACATGTTCTAAAGATGATTGTGGAGATGACTGTACAGCCCTTATTGATATGATTAGATTATCGAAGTGTACGATATGTGAACTATATACCAATAAAGCTGCATTAAAAAATCAAAGGATGTACAATGAAAGCAAATAAACAGCATACTCTAGAAGGTACATATTCAAACTGATATAGCTTCCTTTCTTTATTAGCCATTGTTCTATGATATAATAATTCTTCCCAAACTCCTGTAAACTGTCATTTAATTACAAAATGGAAGGTCAGTAAAGACAGTAGGTGTATGGGAGAGGTGATTTGGTGGTAGAATCTCACTTCCATGCAGGAGAACCCCGTCTGATTTCTGGGTAAAGTACCTCATGTGTAGCATAACCGCTGCTGCCATTGGAGTGCTGCTCTGTTGCTATAATGCTACAAGACTAAAAGAAAGGCCTGGTGATTTACTTCTGAAAGTTCAGCCAACAAGTCTTCTCTGGCTGACAGCAGTCTGCTCTTGTGCTATGTGGGCTGCCACGGGATGAGGCTGACTCAAGAGTGGCGGACGACGATAAATTATAAGGCATTGCACAATAGCTTCGCTACTATTTGAAGACCTGAATTCTCTATGATATCTCACCAAAAAAAAAAAAAAAAAAGAAGAAGTGAATGCCACAAAATTGTTAGGAATTTTCATCTTAAGGGAAATCACTTTATTTCTTTTTTTGCCTATCTAAAAGAAAAAAGGAACCCTACATATTTAAACTCACAAAACAAAATTTGATTCATTTTACATAACTAAGATAAGAAAGGGTTCCCACATATCAAAATTCATAAAATACACTATCATTAGTTGTTTATTGCCAAAATATATCTTTAATAATGTTCACATCTCATATAGGACAAAAAGTGCTTAAGAAGTCATTATCTGTTTTTATTGATTATGATCACTGTAAAGCCTATAAGACTTTTGAAAGACCTAATTAGAAGGGTACACGTCTTAATAGTCATGATATCAAGCCAGAGCTGAGGGATTAGTCACTGAGCCCAATTAGTTTTTATATTTGACAGTGTGAAACAATGGGCGGGAGTGTCATTTGACTAAGAAAATAGTCCCACATTAGCCTGTATACACTTACAAATCATATGTGCGTTGAAACCAAATGATAAGATGCCACTTGGTATTTTCAAAGTTAAACATAGTCTCACTTCTATTACTTAACTCCATTCTGAAAGCAAATATTGTAATAGAGATTATTTTAATTTTTCCCATTTTATTTATTTATTTATTTATTTTTTTTTTTTAGGCATCACTGCCCTGGTGGTGGGAGTAGGAGGCCCAGCCTTTGCTCCTGGGAGCCGGAATCGAACCTCCATCCCAGTGGGCCGCAGTCCCGCACACAACCACTACGCCACCGGGGCTCAGCCCAATTTTTCCCATTTTAGATAGGTTCAAATGTGATGTACTGTTCCGAGCTTATTTTAAATCATTGAAGACATTTTTTGAAGCAGAGCTCATCACAGTCACTAACAACTCCTTTCTCTTCACAAACCTGCAATGCTTGGACGCATGCATGCATTACATTTGGTTTCGATTTCATTACAACCTGCACTTTTAGGCCGTTTAGCTCATTCAGCATTAAAATATGCATTATTGGAATACTGCCCATTTCCTCTTTGGGATGATGTTCTCTTTCCCGCTTTGGAATCTAACATGGGTCAACATTTTTAGTAGCTAACATAACTGACATGAAGGAAGTCATAGCAAATACCAATACCCCTCCCCAGGTTGGACAAGAACCACACCTAACAGGCCCTGCCATCACTGAGCTCTTTCCAGGGCCATAGACATTAGGCTGCTAAGCAGAAAACATTGGGGAGACCAAATTCAATCCAAAGTGTTCTCAACTGTAAAAGAAAACTTCAGAGAGATACGTCTAACAAACCCACTGCCATCAAGTCGATTCCGACTCGTGGCCACCCAATAGGAAAAGGCAGCGCTGTCCCTGTGGGTTTCTGTAACAGTAAATCTTCACAGAGGTGGACAGCCTCGTCTTTCTTCCACAGAGTGGCTGGTGGCTTCCACCTGCTGCCTTTGCAGACTGCAGGCCGATGTGGAACCGCGATGTCACCAGGCTTATTATCAATTCCATCAAGACACATAGGGACCCTTTGTCAGGTAGAAGAACTGTGCTCCAGAGAGTTGTTAATGGCCGAGCTTTGGAAGCCGGTTGCCAGGTCTTTCTTTGGAAGTACGGACTCAAACCAACAACTTTCCCGTGAACCACCTGTGGCAGTCATGTACTTATGTTAATTTCATGATTGAGATGTAGGGGTGGAGTCTAGCCTGTTAATCTGGAGATAGTCATTGAGTAGCCAATGAGGCCTCCGTGTGGGCATGGCTTTCTCCTGAGACTTCTGGGAAGTCTCACAATTTTTCTTATGGAGATGAGAAGCTACTTCCCCAGTTGTTGGGAGTTAGTCTCAGAGACGATGATTCACCAACAAGACAAGATGGCAGCATCTGAGGAGCTGAAGGAGCCAGAGGAGAAGCCACATGGCCTTACCCTGATGGAACCAGACCTCTAAAGCTGGAGAAGCCACATGGAGAGCCCTGCCAGCGCTGATTTGTTTCTACCACCACTGGATGCTGTTGATGGACCCTGAGCCCTGAAAGCAAGGAGCCATGAGGAGACCCCTGCCAGCAACGGGATTCTGCACCCACTGCCCTGTGACTTCGTGAGTCGGAAGGAGACTTTATAGACTGGTATCAGGCATATGTGCTAATATCGGACTTATGACTTTGAACTGGATTGGCTTGGGATGTTTCCTCAATGTCGCATTCCATTTGTATATTATCCCTACCCTGATATCCATATGCGTGTATGAAGCTGTTTCTCCAGTCTACCCGGACTGACACACCACCCAACACGTTACCTGCTTATGCTGCGTAGGTACTCATCGGTCCACTCTAAGTTCTAGTCATGATACTGCATCATTCAAATGGCTTGTCTTATTGTTGCTCTAAATAAAACAATGCTATTTTATTAACACATTTCAAATAACATAAAATATCTTTTTTACATAAATATCCTTGGGCAAACATTTCTAAAATTACACTTGATACTCTATCAAGGCATTTTAATCAATTCTCAATATTTAAGGCCTATGGATACTCATTTTTGTTAAAACTAGTTGTATGATATAATATGTTTCATAAAACAGGAGGCATAAATAAAAGTTAGAGATCTATTGCATCTTCAAATGCCTCTAGATAACACAATGAGGTAACATATCAGATCTGTGTGATGTCTGCTTGATTACTTTAAAAATAGAATAGAATAGAGGACAGTAAGAACAAAACCAAAAACAGAAATGGAGGACTGCTAATATAAATATGCAAAGTTACAATTACAATACACATTTCAACTGCCTTCAAATAATATGAAGAAACCTGTTAAATAGTGTGCCCTTGGTTTCTGTATGTAATTTAAAAGTTAGAGAAAGAGGGCTGAGCCCCGGTGGCGTAGTGGTTGTGCGCGGGAATGCGGCCCACTGGGATGGAGGTTCAATTCCTGCTCCCAGGAGCAAAGGCTGGGCCTCTTACTCCCAGCACCTGAAGGCAGTGATGCCTAAAAAATAAATTAATTAATTAAAAAAAAAGTTAAAGAAAGAGCTCTGGGACAAAAATATTTGTACTTTTCCTCCAGTAAACCTGCTGATGGATTCTTTAATACTTTGGAATCAGAAGGCACCCTGGCAGTGTTGTGGGGAGGCCAGTAGAATCCTACATGTTAAGCAGGTCAAAGCCGCCAGCTCTTTCTATGAGAGGAAAATTAGGCTATCTGCTCCAGTCAGGATTTTGCCCAGGGTCACTAGAGAAGTGGGCTTGAGGTTGTTCTTTTCCCTCTGCCTTCAGGGCTGTCCTGTTCCCAGGGCAGCATGTCCCCTTACTTCAGCGCTCCCTCATCAGGGATGGCAGCCAAATGTAGCTCAGGTGGCAGCCGCCCAAGGCTGCACTTCAAAGGTGTCCCATTGTTCAGCCTTCATCTGCTTGGAAACTCAAACAAACTCCATGGGCTTGGCCACACAGCTGTAAGCCAGTAAAGCTATTACAAAATATTTTGGTTCTGTCTTCACATGCATGTGCTTCCCCCCAAAACCCACATGGAACAAAAAACATGCTGCCAACCAGCCCCTCATAGAGACACCTCTGTGGGCTTCTGAGTCACCAGCTATTGTTTAGGGGAGTAGAAAATCCAGTCTTTGCCCCCAGGAGCCGCTGGTGGTTTCCAACGGTCGACCATGTGGATTGCAGTCCGAAGCATGCGGTTCAAGCTTTCTTAAATACAGAAATTCAGTATTTTAATAAGACCTCAGGGCTGGCAGCCAGTTCTCCCAAGAAAAAACACAAGCATCTGTACTCACACTATCCATCATTTTCACCTTAGATCCCTCCTCTCCAGACAAGAGTCAGGGATCCAGCTATCACCTCAAACATTACCTGAAGCTACCAGCACGGCCTGATGGCAGTTGCTTCTCAAAACCATAAACTGCTTTCTCAAATCCGTGCTTGCTGGATTCGACACAGATTTAAGTCTCCCATTTATCTTTCAGAGGATTCCCTTTGTGACACTGTCGATTGACAGGTTTTGCTTTTATTTTTTTGCAGGCCCTTGAAGATTTAATGCCACTTTCTTAAAATGCAAGACAGATAAGCAGCTGAAAGATTAAACATTCAATTTTAACTCTCAAGATTTAGCTAAGAAGATACTTATTCAAAAAAGAAGCTGCTCTTTATTTTCTCTCATCCAATTTAAAAGGCAGAAAATATTGATGCACTTATGGTCCATATTCTCACTACAACACCTGAGATCAGGCAAGGCTAAGAATGTGTCTGCCTCCAGGCTGGTGGGAAGGAGACAAGCACAGCTTACTGGCATGGAAGGACACAGGATGCATCGTGAAATGCCTCCTCTATACAACCATTTGGTTATTATTTTCTGAGAAAGATTCTTGAAACTCCGGTGTCATGATTAAGTTGGCTACCCTAAGCCCATCCACGAGCTACAATTTCCATCCCCAGCTGCTGACGTATGGGGTATGGTATGAATCCACCTAAGGGCTCTCATAGAAGAGACACCAGCAACCCGCATCCACATGGCAGGTCAGAGAAACCTGAGGGGGCAGTTTTACTCTGTCACATGGAGTCATTGGGTGCCACAGTCTACACGATCGCACCCCAAAGCCAACGCACTGTGTCTCCCACAAATTGAGCTGAGCAATGATCAGGATCACATTTTCATTCCTTTGAATGTCAGCTTAAATAGGTCTTGGCTCAAGTTTCTGGGAAATGTCAGTCTCAGCATTCTTGGAACTTCCTTTGAAATATAAGTGAATGACAGTGCTTGGTAACTGGGTTAAAAACCAAATCACATTCATAATCGTTCTCCTATGTACACACCTATCCACTGCTGCCAATCAAGTCTGACACCCAGTGACCTTACAGGATAAAGTAGGCCTGCTCCAGAGATTCTGAGGCTACCCATCTGTGTGGCAGCACATGACCTCAACCTTCTCCTAGAGCAGCTGACTCTTTGGTTAGCACTGAAATGCTTCACCTGCCACAAGTTCATACATCACAGGGAAAGGAAGTCACTGTAAGACCATATTCCTGCCATGTACATTAGTACTCCATCAACTGCTTCACAATGAAACCCTGGACATGAATTCCTCAATTCCGAGTAAGCCTAGGGTTAGCATGTTTTATACTTCAGCGTACTGAAATATCTTGGATGGGTTGGGACACGGGTAGGTCAGTGGTAGAATTCTTACCTTCCTTGAATAATAGCCAAGTTCACTTCCCAGCCACTGTACTTTATGTGCAGAAGCCCAGGTGGCTTATATGTTGGGCTGCTAATCTCAAGGTCACTAGTTGGAAATCACCAGTTGCTCCTTGGGAGAAAATGACGCGCTCTACTCCTGTAAAGAGTTATCACTTCAAAAACCCACAGGGGTAATTCTATCTTCCCCTATTCGGTCGCCATGAGTCAGCACTCACTCGAAGGCAATGAGATGGTACTGTATGTGCGGCCACCTGCCACTGGACGTTTTGCCTTTGTTTTGGTGCTGAACAGGTTTAAGCAGAGTTACCAAACCAGTTCAGAAGTAAGTAAGGCAAATGACAATGGTGACATGGCTAAACAAACATTAATGTGATAATATCCCAAATAAGAAGAATCCGCTAAAACAGGCCCCACACAATCCCTTTTGACTCACTCGAACAGACCCCCAGTGCATCAAAATGTGCTCCACAAGGTTTTCATCGGAAGATTCGTCAAAAATGGAGCAGAAGGCCTTCCTTCTGAGGCAGTGTGGGTCATTTGAAACTCTAACCTTTTGGCTAGCAACTGAGCGGATCCCTGTTTGTACCACTCACAAACTCCATGACAGATGCAAGTAAACGGATAAATATGAAGTACAATGGGAAACTTGGACACATGGTGAAAGAAATAGAAACTGTAAGCTTTCTATTTTAACTACCACGGAATATACTCAAACTCCCTGACACCACGTCAATTCTGATGCACAGCAACCATTCAGGGAAGAGAACTGTCTGTTGGGGTTTCTCAGCCTATAAATCTTTGTAAGAGCAGAGGGTCTCACCTTCCACCACCCCCCCGCCACCACCCCAGAGTCACTTGTGTGCTGGAACTGCTAATGTCCCAATGAACAGCTCAAAGCATAACCTACTATACCACTAGGGCTCTTTCAATGAAATAAAGCTATATCCATATGGGAAAAAGACGAAAACAAACAAAAATGAACAAGAAAATGCACAGTCTACATTAAGATCAAGTATAAGTACTATCCCTGGACCCACAACCTTCTCAAAAATGAATTTTTAATGGGAAAATATTTTCAGTACAAATAGTCTTAATATCATGATTAGAACTAGTGAAACACTGCCAACAGGAAGTCTTAGGCATTCCTTGCATCTAAGTACATGTTTAGCTATGGAGGCAGGCAGCATGGAAGGTTTATTTCATCTGAAGCACTTTCATTTCAGCAAAAGCTCCATTCAAGGGGTGTACTCCTGGGATGTTCAAAGTCTTGCCCACAGAAGATCAGTGTGAAGTAATACTCTGGATGTAAGATTCCTTTTATTGAGTACTTCCCTAGCTTACAGTGCTTCTGGGGCCTTAACACCAAGGTTTCTCAATCTCCGCACTGTTGGCACTTCCTGATGGTGGAGGCTGTCTCGTGTATTACAGGATGGTGAGCAACGTCCCAGGGCTCAATGATCAAATGCGAGCAGCATACACTCAATGCCAAATTGTGGGAACCCAAAATGTCTACAGAAAATTTCCAAAGGTTTCTTGGGTGGCATAATGCTTCCCAGTGGAGAACCAGGGGCCCTGGAAGAGTGGCTACACTTTGAAACTCCTCAGGAGAAAGACGGGACACTGTCTACTCCCAGAAAGAATGGGAAGTCTCAGAAATGCATGCGGGCAGTTCTACCCTGTCCTATAGGGTCGCTTGTGTATTGGCAACGACTTTGAGTTTGGTGCTGCTTTGTTGAGAACCACTGCTTATCCTAATGTTTAATCATGCTTTTTTTTGGGGGGGGGGGGCATCACTGCTCTCCGGTGGTGGGAGTAGGAGGCCCAGCCCCACTGCTGGAATTGAACCTCCGTCATAGTGGGCCGCAGTCCCGTGCACAACCACTACGCCACCGGGGCTCAGCCCTAATCATGCATTTTTAAAATCACATAAGATTTATCAGTGGTTAATGGAAGGGTTAGCTAATCTGACGACTATAACCCTCTTCCTGTAATTTTAGCTTTTTAAAAAAATTCTTACAGTTACTACTTACTTGGGGATAAAAAGATTCCTTGACATCTATTAGGGTACAAAAACAACCTGCTGGTTCAACGAAAAAAGCCACTAGAAAAAACAAAATTTTATCCTACCTTCAATTGTAGCAGCAATCTTATTTTTGTTTTGTTTTTTTTTGTTTTTGGGCATCACTGCTCTCCGGTGGTGGGAGCAGGAGGCCCAGCCCCACTGCTGAAATTGACCTCCGTCCCAGTGGGCTGCAGTCCCGCGCACAACTACTATGCCACCAAGGCTCAGCCCAGCAGCAATCTTATTTTACACTTAAATTAATCCAAGGATTATTCAGGGAAAAACTACCAGACAAATGCTAAATAAAAATATTCCTGGAGTCTCAGCTTTTTATTTCCCTCCACTAGTCTTAGTTTTAAATGAGATCTCTAATGTAATTTTGCTTAATTGTCACATGTCACAGGATGATCATCTTCAGCAATTTTTTTTAAAAAGCAATTCATTCGGATTATGTATGTTAATTTTGAAGTATCATGAATATGTTTGAATTTGATGGGAATGACAATTTATTCAAATATTTGTAGAGTATTTTGTAGGAAAGTGTAAACTATTTTCATGTGAATACTGCTAAACATCTAGTAAAGTAGAACACTGTCATTCCTCTAAATATCAATTCATACGTTGGAAGTCAGCTGTCCTCTGTGTGAGGTTCTGTATTTCTGACATTTACACTTTTTATTTAAATCGCACAAAACTCACTCTTTGGCTTGTATTCAAACAGTCATCTAAGTCTGGAAGAAGCACACCAGCCCCATCCAAAGACGACAACAACAAAATCCAAATATGATGAAGGGAGGGGTATCCGAACTTCAATTGTAAACATCCAATTTGTAGAAGGCTATGGAGGGCAGTGGGAGTTCCAACTCCACTGCAGAGGAGCTAGTCAGACTAAGGCTTTGGCAGATCCTCTCTACGCAGCCTAGGCGAGGGACTTGACCAGCTTCACCATCATTATTACGAACTTCATAATGATGGGCCAAACCACGGTGTCATATGATACTTGGTCAGTTGACCCAACTGGAATTTGCTCTGCTCAAATATTTCTCAATTGTTCCAAGAAAGAAATTTGTTCGTTCGCTTTTAAAATGTTGGTTTTTTTTACTTTCTCACTCTTTATTTTTGTCTTTATATTACTGTTGTTTTCTTCTTTCTGTTTCTTTGTTTAATTGTTTCTGCTAGACCTCCCAGTTGAGGAGGCATCGAAGAGCAGATGCATAAGGACAATAACTGATGCAATGGTTTATTGGGAAGCTGGGTAAAAGAGAAGGAGAAGGGGAATTGGAAAGTGATCAGTGGAGGGGGAGGAAGCTTTAAAGCTGATTATGATAGTGTATATACAACTCTTTTTAGAAGCAGTTTAATTATGGAGGTATGATATGTGAAAATTATATTAAGAAAACTACTAAAACAAACAAACAAATGACCCCTGGGTAAAAAGGGTGGAGGAAGAGCTTTTGTTTACGGGCATTGAGTTTGTTTCGATGGTGGTGGAACAATGCGGAGAGAGATAACCATGGATGCACAACACACAAAGAGTACAATATTTGGCACTGATTTATACATGTAGAAGTTGTTGCATTGGTGAATGTTCTGTTGGGTATATTTTTGCTAGAATTGAAAAAAAATTACATAAATAATACCAGGTATAGGGGAAAAGAAACTGTTCAAAAATTGTGGTAAAGATTTGACAACTCTCCTTGGTATGGTTGAACTTTTGAATTGTATGATATATGGATGAAGTGCCAATAAAACTGTATCAAATATAATAAAAATCACTTTGCTGCAATTAATATGCACCCACTGGAATATTTGTATCTATCTTTTTTTTTGGGGGGGGGGCATTACTGCTGTATCTATCTTAATGTGATCTTTTTTTATAAAATTTTGCAATTTCATCATCCGAGTAATTATTTAATCACTATTTGTCAAGTTCTCCAACTGAGTTCAATAAGATGAACTAGGAGGAAAATTAAAAAGTGATGAGATTGTTGAGAAGGATTATGTAATTGGAAAAAGTCACATCATCTTTCACTTTATTACTGTGCTTCCAATGCATTGTGCCCTTTTTCAAAATGTATAAGGAGACTTTTACTGAGTACTTAAAAAGAAAAAAAGTAAATTTTGTCCCCACATATATTGTCAAAGAGAACAATTTTTCCTGAGACACTTCCCAATTATTAGACAAGTCAGACATGAATGGGACTGATCCCCCAAGTGACATCTTAGACCAGGAATTTGATGATGCTAGACTAAATATGTTCTCAAACTCAAGAATTTACTAGTGGGCTATGAATTCTTTAGTGTGTCTTTTCATTTATTTCTTTT